>JAJOOD010000392.1:0-55139 GCA_029582525.1 Solanum tacnaense
CTTTTAGCAAATACAGGGTAATAACTAAAACAACTCAATCAATCAAGTTTTTCGGTATGATGTTTTTCTAATCATCAAGTACGAAAATCTGCACAACAATATCAACAGCACATAAAAATGCCCACAATGTGAAAGCCTGCACTTCATCAATAGCAGGAGGCACATAAAAATGCCCACAATGTGACTGCACAACAATATCAACAACACCCTTGATATAAACGCAATTTCACTTCAAACTACAATTCTGTATTTCCCTATTACAGCTAACAATCATAAAAATGAAAATCCCACAAAACCACTCAAACAAATTAAAAAAAAATCAAACAAGAAGAAATACTTGTATGAAAATATTGGGTTCTTTTTGTATTGGGTCGGGCGGGTTTAATAAGTATTGGGGCGGATTTAGTTAAAAATGGGTGGGTAATGGGTGGGTTTAAAATTATATTAAATAATTAAATTGCAACCAATGGTTGAAGGCCACGTAATTAAAAGGATTATTTAGTTATTTTAAATGGTGCTCCATTAATGAAGTGCCTAAAATTGTACCCAAAGGTGGATGAGGAGGGTATTTGTGAGCCAATGGGTGAATGAGGAGGGTATTTTGGAGCCAATAGGTGGATGAGGGGTAGTTGTGTACCATTTTCAATACTTTAAGGGTATTTTAGGCCCCTTTCCGTATAAATAATGTTGTGTGAGTGTCTTTGATAGACTCTTCATTACCCCCACTTAACTTACAAATTAAAATTGAAGGTTATTAGACTCTTCATTACCCACATTTAGTACATGAATATATGATTGCATTAAGATCTTGTTTGATGCATGAATTTAAATATAACTATTACTTAATATTTAATTAATTAAATATATATTAATATTTAATTTATTTTAGGGGTGCGATAAGGGCAAAATGGTAATCTAACTTTGAGGTTAGGAGCTTCCCACTTATAATAATATTACCTCCCAACCAACTAAAAATACCTTTGGTGTAATTATGTTTTTAGTGTCATGTGTATTTTTAATTATTTTTTTAGTAAATTTGATTAAGACCTATAAAAGGAGAATTATGATGTGTAACTTTACCTAAGGCGTATATATATATATATATATTGAATATTTAATGTGCATTAATTAAATATTGAATAAGGTACATATAATTTGATAAAGAATATGATAAGTTTAAATGGTTGGAAGCTGAAAGTGAAGAAAATAAATATATGACATTTATTAAACTTGTAAATAAAAAGTTCATAGAATTTGTATAGGTCTAAAGGTAGATGAAAGGTCTTTCGAACTAAATTTAATAGACAATTAATTTTTATAAAAAAATAAAATGATAAATATGTTTTAAAAAAATATTTTAGTAATTCAGCTTTTGACTTAGACTCTTTCCACTTTTAATAGAATGATCTTATTGACTTATATTACTCCCTCTGTCCCTAATTACTTGTCCACTTTTCCTTTTTTAGTTGTCCCTAATTACTTGTCTATTTTGACAAATAAAGAAAGAACAAACTTTTTTTTTTACCTATTATATATCCTCTATTAATTACTTTGAAAAAGGTAGAACTTCTTGAAACTCTTAAGCATTAATCCATCCACTTTATAATTAATAAGGATAAAGTGGTAAACTCATCATATCAATAATTGTTTTCTTAATAGGTATGTCAATTCAAAAGTGGATAAGTAATTAGGGACAGAGAGAATACTAAAATCTAAACAAAATGAAGCTTAATTACTCCATTCTCATAATATTTTTTACATGATTTTAATTTGAGGAATATTTTTTAGTAGTAACAATTAAGGGTCGAAGAAATTCATAAAGAAACAACCAAAATGTCCAAAAGCAAAATTGTCATCATACCAACCATTTGAATTTTAACACTATGGAAAGCTTACCGTAAATATATAATGCTTATATTCAAAAAAACTATTAGGCCGCATAAATGTAAATGTAACTCTCATTTTTATTTGAAAATTAAATAATTAAATCTCATATTGTATAAATTGTAGAAAAATAGAAAATGAACAATATATGTATGTGTTTGCAATACTATGTTAGATAGACGACAAAGTAACACTATCAAAATCTTTTATTCAAAGTAATAATCTTTTAGCAACCTTTATTTAAATTATACTTGTATTTAAACAAAAACATATTATATAAACTATTCAAGTATTATCAAACTCATCATGTATTAATAGAAGTTTTGTTAATTAAGTAGCACTTAAAAGAATAATAACACAAAAACAAAGAAATATATTCCATAACAATGCAAAATGATACAGAATTACATAAAATATGGGTTGCATACCAAATTTATTTTGGACAACCATACCTTAACTCCAAAATGAAAAAGAAAAACTTAAAATCATAAGCTAATCTAAAAAAGATCTAAAGGAATAAATAGGTCATATCTTATTATACTTCTAAGTTTAACATTTGAACTATATTGTAAGAAAGCTTCTCTTTTTAATTTCATAATGAAGCTATCTGTTCTTTTCCTCGGTTAGCTTTTTAACGACATGCATCTATATCATTATCTAGGAAGAATAAAATGGAACAATAGATGATAGAAAAGAAAAGAAAAGAATATAATGATTTAGGGAGTAATTTACTGGTATTTATAGTGATATTTAGCTGTCATTTCACCTACCAAATTAATGGAGCACATTGAATCATGATACATAAATTTTATTTTGGTTTCAAAATTCAAAGAGTGACTGAATTGGAAGAGTCATTCATTATTGAAGTGTAGTTGTTGGACTTCATATTTCACCATTATGTAAATAAAATATTAGTATTTAATAAATTAATTAATTTTATTTTAATTTAGTGGAGGGGCAAAATGGTAATCCAACTTTGAATGTTGGAGCTTCCCACTTATAATAATATATGATATGATGTGGAATATATTCATATTTGAATGTACTACTAGTTTAAATGTGAGTTAGCAAACAAGCTATAAGTTATTTTCCAAATTTGAAACACAACTTCAAATTCAATTTGAAATTCTCACGGGCTGAAGCTGAACAATGATTTTCAAATAAAGTAAAATTTATTCTGGAAAATGTGAATCGTAATTTTTATAGCCAAACTGATAGCTTAGAAGTGAAAAAAAATGAGCGATTGCACAAATAATTTTGTCTTTTTCATATCAATAAAAAGAGCACGCAGTTGCTACAACAAATTTCATATCAATAAGTCAAGCGATTATCCTTCATAGTGGGGGATAGGTGGGAACGGACAATGGACCACTAAAATTTTGTAGCAAAGTTCAGCGAGGCCTTTTTAATTGGGCAGGACCGTGTACCTAGTCTGCATCAACTCCATGCTCTGCAATATATCAAGCCACCCATCTTAATAAATCCTCTTTCTGAGAGGAATCATTCATTGCTTTTGTATCTGTCACAAGGTGTATCTTATATTCAAATTCGGTTGTCGATGTAGTCTGCTCATAATTTGGGCCATGTAGATATAGGCGAATGGTATGCTCCAAGATGTCAATCGGAACTTCCCGAATCCAGGTGCTCAGAAGAGGAGGTTGTGCTAGCTCTTTTCCCTTTTTCGGAATCAAATACTTAACTGTGACTGCATATGAAACATAAAACTCCCGAACCATAATTTCATTGTATTTGCCCGAGGACTATGCCATCCATTTGCATCGATGTCATTTGAACAATCCATGTATCTCCGGAGCAGTGTGCAAACAACCAGTCAACACTCTCGGCTCCTCAGTAATTGGACATCTGGGGTTTCTCTCGTATTCTGGTATGCCGCCTTCCTAAAGATTTGGAACATGCCCTAGACCTCAAAACGGTTAGGCTATCCCACAACTTGAACAAACCGTATAGGCTCCTTTAATCCTTCGGATTGAGACCCCTCAGACCCAGACTAAGATCCGGGCTGAGAGCCCAATGTGTACTCTACCAATGAACTATTTGCCTCGCTCTGTGAGCCAGCTCCCTCTTCGGATTGGGGAGTCGATGCCTTTGGTGGTGCATCTATACCAACCGAATGTGGGACGTCTCTAGTTGCCATGATTGGTTTCTGGTGTTCCAAGGTACCCTTGGTGAGTCCTCTCCCACATCATGATTATATTCTGAACTACTTTGTTTAACATCAGTGGCTTGATCCCGTAAATGATACATGGACGCAGAAGGTGTGGTGGATTTACCCCTCTTTGTGAAGTACCTTTTGGCGGCATGGTACCTATGGAAGACTTGTTAGTACCATAGATATGCTAAACAGAGCAAGAACTGAAAACAAAATCAAGAAACCAAAATTTGTGTTTGCAGGAATCACACTGTTTTTGGTCCTACGATTGGGTTTCTATGGATCGTAGGACCCAAGCATAAGAAAGGAAACCAATATTTTAAGTTTCTAAAGTTGGAACTATAGTTTGCTAGTATGGTCCATCAAATTTTCTATGAACCATAGGTCAACCCGTAGTTCCTAACTTAGGCTACTGGTTTGTGCCTTTTAGGAGTACGAAACTAATCTACGAGTCGTAGAAATTTCTATGGATTGTAGACAGGCTCCATAGTCTCCATCTTTTGTTTTTAAGCATGTAAGTGCTTGTACGAGTCCTATCTACGGTCCATTGAAGATCCTACGACCCGTAGATAGAAGTTGTACAAGTCTTAGTTTGAAATGGGCAACACTAACCCTTAAGGTTTTGTCTACGAGGGGAAGCTACAAATCATAGAAATTTCTACGGTCCTTAGAAGAACCTTGTAGGTATCAAGTACCTAGATCATCGTTTTTATTTCACCCACAATGATTATACTCCTAAATTTTAACCCAACCTAAGCATGCTTTCTATCATTCATAATCATCATCAACATCACAAAAATTAAACGTCATCCTTAGGGATTTCTTCTAATATTCAATAAAATTGAACTAACATGTAAACCCTAGGTCAAGTTTTAATCCAATTCAATTCATTCAACAATTATGACTTTTATACATTTAAGCACAATTTTGAAGTTGTGTGAGTGTTAGAGTTTTGAAGCCTCAAAATTTGCTTGACCCAGACCACACTGACTCTTAATTCCTTGTGAGAAATATCGGAAGAGTTTGGATTTTTTAATGGAGAATGGAGAAAAAAAAGAAGATAATGGAGTTGTGGGTTTTTAATGTGGTGTGATGGAGGATGAAAGTGTTGGAAATTTGGAGGGTGTAATGGTTTAAAACGGTTTAGGAATAGGGAAATGGGGAATACATTTTGAAATGGAGGGTTTTATTATGAAGGGTCGCGGGTTGGGTCTTTTTAGTTACAAGGTTCAATGTAAGCCTATCTACGGACCGTAGGATTTCCTAAAATTCGTAGAAGGCTTCCATAGTTTGACTCTACACTTAGCGAAATTTAGAAACATAACTGGAGTTTACGAGTACAGACTATGAACAGTAGGAATTTCTACGGTTTATATTGTGCACTTGTAGGCTTAAAGTTGCAGGTCTACTTAGACTTATATTCTATGACTACCATTTATGGTTCTTTGACTGAACTATGACTCGTAGATGGAACCCATAGAACGATTCCTTAATGATTTTTATTCACCAAGGTTCTACGAACAGGGTCTACGGTCCGTAGAAATTCCTACGACCTGTAGGACCCATCTGTAGGATCCTCTGCACTTCAAAATTTTCCAGACTTCTCTTTTTTTCCTGCACATGTAGCAAACATTAGGCCATCCTTCTACTTTTTATCTTGACATTATTTTGACACGGATCCTAAACTAACATATACTAGTCTAAAAACAAAAAAAAATCAAAGGAAAAACTCCAAAAATAACTAAACATCTTAGGTTGCCTCCTAAGAAGCGTTTGATTTAACGTCGCGGCCTGACGTAGACTCCTTGATTAATTAGACTTCATCAATATCCCATTATTCAATAACCTCTATGACTTCCTCCAATTGTCCCACGTAGAGTTTTATCCTTTGATCGTTCACCTTGAACCTTGTTCCCTCATCATTCTCATGTTCAACCGCTCCATGTGAAAACACTTGCACTACTCGAAATGGTCCCGTCCATTTGGTCTTGAGTTTGCCAGGAAATAAGCACAGTCTTGAATTGAAGAGAAGAACCAAATCACTGGGAACAAACTCACGCTTTTCAATCTTTTGATCATGGTACTTATTCATCTTTTCTTTATATAAAGTTGTATATGCTTTCAGGAGAAATTCATCAAGTCTATTTATCTCATTCAACCTCTGATTTGATGCAACACCCCAATCTAAATTCAACTTATTGAGTGCCCACATAGCTTTGTGCTCTAGCTCTACAGGAAAATGACAAGAATTCCCAAACACAAGTTGGTAAGAAGACATACCTATGAGAGTTTTGAATGCGGACGATATGCCCATAGTGCATCATCAAGCTTTCTCGACTAATCGGTTTTGTTCACATTTACAGTCTTCACAAGAATTTTCTTGATCTCTCTATTTGACACTTCAACTTGCCTGCTAGACTACGAATGATAAGGAGTTGCCACATTATGCCGAACACCATACTTTTCAAGCAACACCTTGAACAACTTATTACAAAAGTGTAAACCTCCATCGCTAATAATTGTCCTTGGTGTACCGAATCTTGAGAAGATATTCTTTTTCATGCAGTGACACTCTTTCCTTCATTGTTTGAAAGCAGAATAACTTCCACCCATTTAGATACATATTCAGCTGCTACAAGTATGAACTTCATCCCATTTGAACTCACAAATGGACCAATAAAGTTAAGGCCCCAAACATCGAACAATTCAATCACCAAAATAGGAGTAAGTGGGAGCTCTTGTTTCCTTGAAATACCTCTCTCTCTTTAACAACAATCACAAGACTTGGCAAAATCATGAGAATTTGGTGATTGGTAGGCCAATAATATCCACATTCCAAGATCTTATGAGCAGTCGAGATACCAGTATGATGACCACCAACATGAGACGAATGACAATCTTCTAATATACTCATCATCTCAACTTTAGAAACACAACGACGAATAATCCCATCGGTGCAGACACGATACAAATATGGCTCTTCTAGAAAAACTTCTTCACATCAGACATGATTTTTCTCCTTTGATGAAACGAAAAGTCTGAAGGTACCACGTCACTCGCCAAATAGTTAGCATAATCTGTGAACCAAGGGATATGATCATATGAGGTAGCCAAAACCTATTCGTCTGGAAACATATCATCTATCTCAACGCCATCAGCCAACTTCTACATTGCTTATTTTTCTAATCTGTACAAGTGATCAACAACTTGATTTTATGTTCCTTTTCTATCTTTCACATCGAAATCAAACTATTGTAACAATAAGACCCATCGGATTAGTCTCGGTTTTGTGTCCTTCTTTGCCATAGAATACCTCAGAGTTGCATGGTCAGTGTGCACAATGACTTTAATGCCAACCAAATAATCTAAATTTCTTGAACGCGAAGACTACAACAAGCAATTCTTGTTAAGTGATTGTGTAAATCTTTTGAGAAACATTCAGGGATTCGCTCGCATAGAATATGGTATGAATAATCTTCTCACGTCTTTGCCCTAACACTGCACCAAGCACCACCCCACTCGCATCACACATAACTTTGAACGGTTGTCCCTAATCCGGTGAAATAATAATTGGTGTAGAAATCAACTTCTCTTTCAAACCTTCAAACGCTTCCGGACAAGAATCATCAACCTCAAACTTTGTCTCCTTTTCAACTAGCTTGCATAATGGGTGCACTATCTTGGAATTTCTTTTGATAAATCTCTGACAAAAATCAGCATGTCTAAGAAAGCTTGTAACACCCTTCACAAAAATAGGTGGGGGCAACTTTTCAATCACCTCTATTTTTGCTTTATCAATCTCAATGCCTTTGTGAGAGATCTGATGACCCATAACTATGCCCTCTTTTACCACAAAGTGACACTTCTCCAAATTTAGCACAAGATTGTACTCTTCACATCATTTCAGAACATCACTTAGATGAGTCAAGCAATCACCAAACAAGTCACCTACCACAAAAAAATAATCTATAAATACCTCAATAGTATCTTCCACCATGTCTGAGAAGATGGACATCATGCAACGCTGAAAAGTTGCTGGCACATTACCCTACCCGAATGGCATCCTCTTAAACGCAAATGTTCCAGATAGGCAAGTGAAAGTAGTCTTATCTTGGTCTTCCAGATTTATAAAGATCTAATTGTAGCCGGAATACCCATCCAAAAAATAGTACCAACCCTTACCATCAAGACGATCTAACATTTGGTCCATCAACGACATTGGGAAGTGGTCTTTCATTGTCCATGCATTCAACTTGCGATAATCCATGCAGACTCTCCAATCAGTAACTGACCTCATCGATACAAGCTCATTCTTTGCATTAGGAACCACAATGATCCCTCCCTTCTTCGGCACGCATTGAATTAGACTCAACCAATTATTGTCAGCAATCACATAAACTACTCCAACATCTAACCACTTGATAATCTGTTTCTTCACAACTTCTCGCATTGGTGGATTTAGTCTCCTATGGTGCTCAATACTCGATTTACAATCAAGCATGAGTTGGATTTTATGAGAACATATACCCGGTGGAATACCTATAATGCCAACAATCGTCCATCCAATAACTCTCTTAAATCTCTTCAACACTGATATCAAAGCCTCTACTTTCCCTTCATTTAAATTAGCAGCAATGATGATTGGGACAGAAAAACACATACCTCAAGTGAGATGAGAGATATTTTAGTTCCAACTTTGGGGGCTCATCAACAGACGGTTTTGCAGGAAGAGTCTCTCTATTAGCAGATCCAAGCCTTAGCTCCTTTGGTGTATCGCCAAAAATTTCCAAAACAATTAAGTGCAACAACCATCTCATCATACTCCTCAATAATCTCTCCATCAAAATTCATGATCACAACCGCTAGTGCTCCAACACCTAATCTCTCCTCAATTGGTACTTTTGGTTGCTCCTCAATAGTCAAATTCACTATGGACACCATCTTAAGATGACTTTGATGCTTCATTGATTTGCAGTTATTGAATGTTACCTCTTCATTGTTCAGTCTGAATTTCATCTCTCCACTCTTCATATCAACTAAATCACGCCGAGTAACAAGGAATAGTCTCACTAAGATGATGGACACTTTAAAGTCAACCTCGCAGTCAAATATCACAAAATCTGTAGGAAATATGAACACCTCAAATTTTACTAGAACATCTTGCAAAACCTTAATTGGTTTCTTTACAGTGCGATCAACCATAAGTAAACTCATTGTAGTCGGTTTGGGGGCTCCCAAGCCCAACTTTTTAAAAACAAATAGTGGCATCAGATTAATGTATGCACCCAAGTCACATAGGGCTATAGCAAAATGTAACGCTCCAATAGTACATGAGATGGTAAATTCTCCACGATTCTCCTTCTTTTGCACTAATGATCTAGTAGCAATGGCACTACAATGTTGTAACTTGTCATCCCCTTCAAAACTGACGACCCTTTTTTCCCCGCTAGATCTTTCCTAAACTTAGCATATCCCCACATCTATTCTAATGCTTCAATCAAAGGATCGTTTATTAAGAGTTGTTTCATCATCAATATGAATTCCCTTCCTCAGTTTTCTTGACCAATCTTTGAGGAAAAAGATGAGGAGGTCGATACGTTGGAGTTATCTTTTGAGTGACTTCCTCTTCTTTCTCTCTACTTGATATTTAGGTTGTTCAACTTCAGCCTCATCAGGTTCCTTCACACTTTAAAATCCAGTCAGCATAGGAGGGACAATAGTCTTCTTTCCACCTCGAGTAGTAACTGTCATGTATTGTCCATAATTCTTTGGATTTTGGACAGTATTTCTGGGAAGTGTTATTTATTGGCGTGTATTTTCGGTCGAAGATAGTTGACTTAATTGCTTCTCAATCTGTTTAATAGACACTGTATGTGAATCTACCGTTTGCCCAATGCTTGATAAACTAGTACGTATCGCTTTCACATTATCATTTGTCAAGTCAAACGTTTTCATCATCTTATAGATCATATCCTCAATGCGATTCAAACTTGATCCTCTATCTCGATTCCCTGGTGGAACATATGGACCTTTATTTATCATTTCTATTGTTGTACCCATTACTGTTGTAATTATTACTAGGATTATAATGCCCTTCATCGTTGTAATTGTTGTGATTCTGACCTTGATTTCTTTGACCTTAATGTCAATTTTCCTGATTGCATGCTTGTGCATTAGTCCGAAAACCCCCCGTCTGCTCATTCACAAACTTATCATCTTCTTCGTAAATATACTTATTATGTGGCAGTGCTCTATCCTGGTAATTGACTGCATTAACTTTCTCAGCACCCCCACCCAAATGTTTCAACACCAATCCGACTTTTTTTCTTAACTGTTCCACCTCTTAACACATATCTTCACTCGCTTGATCATGCGTGGCTTGTATTGAAAAAGATCTCTTTGTGGTAGCGGAAGTTCTCGTGTTCCATGTTTTTTTATTTTTGGAAATCTTTTCAAGGTTTTCTGCAATTTGTTGAAATGAGTTTTGTCCATACGATCTGCCAACAATAATGTCTAATACTACTTTTCCATGTCATCCAATCCTCTGTAAAAGTACTCCTTGAGTGACTCACATCAATTCAGTGGATCAGTACATTTCTCATGAAACATGTAAATCTGTCCCAAGAATCACTAATCAACTCCTCAGGTAGAACCCCAGATTTGTTGAGTTTATCTTTAAGCTTCAACTTTTTTGACAACGGGAAGTATTTTTCCAAGAACACCTCTGCAGCCCCCTTATGTGGTAATTGAGTTATGTGGAAGCTTAGATAGACACACTATAGCATTGCCTAATAATAATGGAAACACACGTAACCTAATCACATCCATGTCTAAGTCTATCCTTTCCACACTACTCTTACTGTAACACCCTAGATTCGAGAAAGGACAAATTCCAGATTTTCAGAAGTTGCAGTTGCCACCGACGGAAGCCACCTACGGACCGCAGCTCTGTCGATGGGCTAGTCGACTTTTAGTTTCAGACCCCAGATTTCAGCCCTCTGACAGCCAAACGATGACTGACAGGATGGACCGTCAGTCGACCTACAGACCATCAGTCAGTTCCATCGATGGGACAGTCGACTCTTAGTTTCAGAACCCAGATTTCAGCCCTCTAACAGCAAAACAATGACTGACAGGATGGACCATTAGTCGACTTACGACACGTCAATCAGCTTCGTCGATGGGCCAGTCGACTTTTTAGTTAGGGGTAGTTGGGTCTTTTCCTTATTATTTTATCCCTAAACTACTTCGTTTTGGTCAGTTTTAGCCTATTATTCTAGTCATATTTTACCCTAAACTATTATTCTCTAGAATTCACCAAGCTTAGAACAAAAGAGGAGAAAGAGGCGACTCAAAACCTTTCCAAGAACGCAACAAGATTTCACTGGTGGATTCCTTTCATCCACTAGGTCCCTAGAATTCAATCAGATTCTTGATTCCTATATCTTGCTTAGACCTAAGGTTTCTAAAACCTTAGATATTAGTTGTGATTTAGCTGTTAAAGTATTTCTAATTAGATTATCATGTTTTTCAAAGAATCGTTGCTTAGTTCTTTGCATGAAACTCAGAACCCTAGTTGTGTAGATTCTCTTAGTTCATGAATTTCACATGCTAGGTCAGTTATACATATATACATGCTCCAGTTTTAAATGTCACATTATCAGTATATAATTGGTACATTCTCAGATTTGCATCTCAGTATTTTGAGTTATTCAGTATTTCAGTATTTTAGTCATAATGTATCATATACATATTCAGTTGGGAGTAGGCTTAGCACCGAGTGAACTAGGGTTTCAGCGTACCCTCATAGTCCTAGAACTACGTGCCTCCATAGGTTTATAAGTCCACTCTGCGGGCATACGATTTAGTTATCATGACATTCATGCCTTTATACACCTGACAAGGTATATTGGGTCCTCTCGATGGGGCGTATACATCGAACAATCATGCCTTTATACCTTTGGCAAGGTATATTGGGTCCTCTCGATGGGGCGTATACATCAGACTCCACGTTTAGCTCACGTGGTTTTATGTCGGTTAATAGTAACTCCCACAGTCAGACTCTAGTGCATTTGACCAAGTTTTCATTTATACTTCAGTATTCAGTCTCAGCATGTAATGTACTTCGTCATTGCGTTCAGTTCAGTTCTTTTCAGTATATCTCAATATTTCCATCATGTTCAGATTATGTCATTGCTCAATTATGCTTTGTTCAGCTTATATGTTTTGTTCAACTTTTATCCTATCCTACATGTTTAGTACCTTCCAAGTACTGAAGCATACTCTGCGCTACATCTTTTCATGATGTAGGTTCAGGTTCTCAACATCCAGATCAAGCGTAGATCGGTTCCCAATCCACATTCAGTAGCTTCAGTGGTGAGTCCTCATACTTTGAGAACAATAGACATGTTTTCAGATTTAGTCTTTCATTTCAGCTTCAATTTTTCTAGGGTTAGCTAG
Source organism: Solanum tacnaense (assembly GCA_029582525.1). Lineage (NCBI taxonomy): Eukaryota > Viridiplantae > Streptophyta > Magnoliopsida > Solanales > Solanaceae > Solanum > Solanum tacnaense. The sequence continues at coordinate 12,515 of JAJOOD010000392.1, forward strand.
GGACATGTCCCAGCAACTCTAGTCAGTTAGAGGCTTTTACAGATATAGTCTAGATTCAACGTTAGTTTCTGAGTGATTGTTCAGTATCACTAAACTCTTAGGGGTCGTTTGGTAGAGTGTATTAGGAAAATTAATACATGTATTAGCTTTGTGTATTACTAGTACCTTGTTTGGTAATCTTTTTGAACCTATGTATAACTAATGCTTGCATTAGTTATACACTCTGATGTGTATTAAGGTGTGCATTGCTAATACCATAGATTTCTAGGTATTAGCAATGCAATGGTTTTAATGCATGCCTTAAAATGATAAAAGACTCAATTGTCCCTCAAAAATCTTTTTTACATCTTTTCCACCATAAAAGTGGAGGGTATCTTTGTAAATATTTTTTTTTAATGCAATACATACTATTTTTTAATGCATCAAACCAAACAATGCATTAAAATAATACATGCATTACTAATGCAAGCATAACTAATACATGCATTACTAATGCAAGCATTACTAATACAATCTATTTAGCATTATTCTTATACACTCTACCAAACGACCCATTAGAATTTTATATATATTCAGAACAGTATTGGGTATTCCCCATCATTCAGTTATTTCATGATTTAGCTTTCGCATAAGTTATCTTTTCATAGATATGTTTAATTTGCTTATGATATACCAACTCAGGGTTAGCTTGGGGTCACTCGTGATCCTAGGTCCCGTGTTTACGTCTAAGGGATAGCCTCGGGTTGTGACAAACTTGATATTAGAGCATTAGGTTCAAAAGTCCTAGGATGTCTAAAAGCCGCAGTAAGTAGAGTCTCTTTCATGGGTGTGAAGTGCACCACATCTAATGAGAGGGAGGCTACAAAGTGTTTTAGGAAAAACTTCACTTTCTTTGTTATTCTTATCGTGCTTGAAACTCTCTTAGAACCCTTCTCAGTCTCTACTCTAGTTGGTGACCTAGTTATAGCTAGACGGGTATTCAGAAATTGCCATGTCACAGTCTCTTAGAAAGTCACCTCAGAAGAACTTGTAGAGTTAGAAATGATAGATTTTGATATCATTCTAGGCATGAATTTGTTACATTCCTTTTATGCCTCAGTAGATAGTAGAACTAGGATCGTTCGGTTTCAGTTTCCAATGAGCCAGTCTTAGAATGGAAGGGTAGTAGCTCAGTACCTATAGGTCGAATTATCTCTTACCTTAAGGCCAGAAAGATGATCTCTAGAGGGTGGTGTAGCACATGTTGAGGAAAAAGGGAAGGAATTAGCAAAAGATGTTCATCGGCTTGCTCGCTTAGGAGTTAGTCTTACGGACAAATCACATGGTGGTGTGATAGTCCAGAATAGATCAAAACCTTCATTGGTAGCGGAGGGTAAGGAAAAACAGGACAGTGATCCTATATTATTCCAGTTGGAAGGTGCAGTTCATCAGGAGAAAGTAGAAGTTTTCTCCCAAGGGGGAGATTGTCACTATGTGTTCCTAAGGTAGATGAGTGATGAGTCTGAGATTTGGACTCATTTAGGGCTTTATTTGGATAGATTTAGTGTCCTCAAATGCCTATTTTGTGCCCATAACTGATGTAAAATCCTTGATTTCTAGGTATTTGGATTGAGGAGCAAAGCAAGGACACTAATTTGCAAAAAAGGAATGAAGCGAGCTGAAAGAAGGAAGAAGCGAGAGCCTGGTGATCACCAAGTCCATTTGGCGAGTCGTCGAGTGGCTAGATGACCGCCTAAAGTTCCAGTGTGCCAAGCCCTAAAGGAGAAAATCAAGTTGGCGAGAGAAAGGAGCAGTCGGCGAATCGCCAAGTGATTCCGCGATGCAGGGTAAGATCGCCCAAAGTTACAGACCTGGAGGATGCTGAAGGCCAAGGCAAGAAGGCGATGAAATGGGCCAAAGGGTGGATCGTCGAGTTGATCGGTGATCCCGATCTACTGCGCCGAATGGCCCTTCGTGGCATATTTTTTATGACTATAAATACATTTTCAAACATTAAGTAAAGAATTTTTTATCATTTTTAGAAGTATCATCTTTTGAATAGTTTGAACTCTGAGTTTGGAGACAAGTTTTCCCTTAGCTTTGAAGAATTGAAGTTTTCCATTTTTGAGAAATTGAAGTGGGTCTTTGATATTCTTCAATTTTGACCGTTGTAAAGACAAAATTAATGTTACCCGGTTGATGGAAACACAATTTGGTAACGATTTCTATCTTTTTATGATGTCTAGCTAAAACCCTAATTTTTGGGGTGTGATTATGGGCTGATTTAGCTTGTGGGTATTGCTCATTGTTAGTTTAAATGCTGCTTAGAAGTGATTTCAATCAGTAATTGTGATTCAATTTAAAAAATTACAATTGCAAATCCAGTTCTACCGTCGTGTTTTTGGCTTGCTCGAGAGATATGTTTTAAACCCTTTTCCACACATTTAGCTCGAGAGATTGAATGGACTAAAGCGTAGGTTGTTATTATTTTGCATGCTTGTTGATGTTCGAGAGAAATCAAATTGATTCGCGGTAAATTGTTTGAGAGAAAATTTACCTCCTCTATAGTCTAGCAAATTCACTGATTTACAACTATTTTCTAACAACTACCTTAGCCTATAATTGAATCACATCCCAAGAACTCGTCTCATTATTGTCATCTTCGTGTTATTTATTGTTGTTGTAGCTGATAGTTAAAACCAAAACCCCCTTATTTGACATTCGTGTCACCCCCTGATTTACATTATGTTTTTATGCGTAAATGTTTATTCCTATAGATGATATGAACATATTCACACTTTACTCTTGAATCTTAAACATGTACCACTCCCTATGGGATTCGACCCCAACTCATTTAGTTGGGTTATGTATTGACTAACGATCATTGACGCTTAGAATTGGTAGAAGTGTCCTTGAAATATTTAATCAAAATGGCGCCGCTGCCGGGGAGTGGTGTTGGTTAAGATTCTTTAGTTAAGTTGAATTTTGTTCTTGTTAGTTATAGTTGAATCTACTTACTTTTAGTTTTGGTTTGCTTGATAATTGTGTAGAACAAAATAAAGGAGCATGTCTAGTTGCAACGGTAACCAAATGGACCACCTTCATTTGAGAATGATGATTCTTAGGGATAACATCCTAAGTTTCAGGCAATTGGAGGGTGAGTCAATCCATGAGTTGTGGCTGAGATTTAAGTCACTATTGCTGAAATGCCCAGCTCATGGAATCTCAGATAAAATGCGATTGGACTGCTTCTATAGAGGTCTTGGTCCGGAGAACAGAGGAATGGCTGACCAAATTTCCCCAGGTGGTCTCACACGACTAACCTATGCAATAGCAGCACAACTTCTTGATCATATGGCCAAGACCAATGAAGAGACTGATAAGGACCAGATTTTGGCCACACTATTGACTCAACTAGATCTCGTGGTCAAACAGATTATGGAATTAGAGGTACCGTACAAAAAGAAAGAGTGGTACATTCCCCCTCATGAGCGTATAAACCCCAAGGAGTACTAGGATGGACAAGTAAAAGAGACACTCTCACTCATTCTCCACAAAGTCGAAGAACACGACAGAGTGTTGAATGAGATAAAAGAGAACGTCTCACTGCTGAATCACATGACTACCTCTCATTCCATGTCTATTCAGTTACTGGAGACTCAAATGGGTCATGTGTTGTCTCGTCTCTACCCCACAAATCTAAATTGAGTGGGCAATTACGTCGTTCCACGACATTAACTAAGGCGCTCCTTGGGAGGCAACCCAAGTTTTACTGTTTTTGTTTTGTTTTAGAAATAATCGTGTGTTGATTTTGCAGGTAGAAGTGTAGAATGTGTTCGAAAAGTGCAGGTTGGCGAGAAAAAAGTCCAGTCGGTGACTCGTCGAAGAGGTCGGCGATACCGACTTGGACCGCTGTTGGACTCAAGGAATTTTGAAATTAGAGTTTGTAAAACTCGACGTGCCCAGGAGCAAATTGGCGTGTCACCAAACGGCTCGGTGATCGCGATTTAATCCGCCGTTTGGACCCTCACATTAACTGGAGGTCCTGTAAAACTCAGCGAGGTAAGTGCCCACTCAGCGAGTCGCCGAGTGGGTCAGCGAGCAAAACTAATATCGTCGAATGGGCAAGAACTGGACGGATTTAAAGGCCAAAAGTTCAAAAGTTCAAATTCTTTCACATTCCCTCACTTTTGAACTTTCCAAACTCACACCCGCACTAGATTTTCCTAAATTTTCATATTTTTACCAATTCCTAATCGTCAATTGTGTGTTCGAATTTGGATTTATTTGCCGCCTAGTTTTTCAAAGTTTATATTCGGCATTAAAGGTTGGTTTTCCAAACTCCGAACTTATAATTAGTAATTTTTACACATTTGCAATTGTTTGTATCTTAGTGATGTGGTTTGGGCCTCTCTAAATCATAAATGTGTGCTTGTGTGCCTGTTTTAATTTGAACATCTTGCCTAAATTGATTAATTCTTGAGATTTCATGCTTATAATTGGTCTAAATTATTGGGTTGTGTTGTGTTGTTGTTGGGTCTAGTCGAGTGAAGTCTAAGTAACCCGCATTTGTGCCAAATGACGTGCTTTTCCCAATGATGGAGCAGTTGACGTCATTCTTAAGGGAAAAAGTCGTCAAATGGCCAAATTTGGCCAAACCAGGAGAAATCTGAGTATCCCGGGGGAATGGGTGTAATGCGTCTAAGCCTAATTGAATGAGTGCATGTTTTGATTTTGTTTTCGGGGGTTGCGGTGTTGAATTTTGGAAGTTGGGTTGAAAGTAGGCACATAGGGCAGTTTGGCAAGCTGGGTCGAGCTCGCCGAACCACTCGGAGGTTCACCAAATCCCCCTTGATCGCCTTTAATTTCATGCTAAATTTGAGTTTTGGTTATGTAACTTTTGGTGAGAAGCCTAAGTTCACCGGGTGCACTCGGTGACTCACCAATTGTCTTTCTTGATCGCCCTTTATGCGCCCCTAACCCCTAAAATGCAGTGTAACTTTCGGCGGGCTAGTCCTTGCTCACCGAATGCTGTCGACGATTCGACAAAACACCCTTCCCATCGCCGACATGCCATTTGTCTGAGAAAATTAGGAGCCAATCTTTTCAGCGAGCCTGATCTGGCTCGCCAAAGTGATTTGGTGATTCATCGACCGGTTGGGCGAGTCTGTCTGCAACAGTTTTTCTGCACATTTGTTTGAACTGTTTCTCACTTTCTATAATGTGTTTGCAGATATGGCTAAACCAAAAGTGGTTGGTAGAGACATGCCGCCCCGCAAGAGGGCCAATGGAATGAAGATCACTGAGGATGCAGCTGCATACAAGGCTAAGGTTGTCAAAACTTCCCACCACAGGTGGGAAAGGAAAGGGAAAAGGCAAGGCTCCTGCACCTGCGTCATCGGAGGCCAGCTCCGACAGTGACGACATCTATGCCACTCACCTCACCACATCTGAGAGTGAGGGTGAGCATCAAGAGCATCAGGCTACAACTTCTAAGCATGAAGATGAGCTACTAACAGCCCAGAGAGTAGAGCTACGATCCAAGAGGATGAATGATCTATCTAGGATCAAGACTTTCCAGGCCACCACTACTCCTCCTACTCCAGCATAGGCTGTGGTCCTAGCACCACCGGTACATGGTCCTCCCCCACGGTCTATGAACAGACTGAAGACAGAGGGGCTAAAGACCATTATAGAGGAGAAGCAACTATCAACTGATGGCGTCATAGACAGGTATCCGGAGCTCATGAGCTGCCTAAGGTCACACAAATTTCAGCTATTCACTAAGCCCCGTGACCCGTACATTCCAAATTAGGTCAGAGAATTCTACAGTGCCTACAATTCCCTGGTGCCACAAGGAAAGAAGGCGACAACCAAATTTAAGCCGGTTGACTATGTGGTCGTCAGGGGTAAGAAGGTGAAGTGTGATAGTGATGTTATCAATGCAGTCCTGGGGTGCTCAAATGATATGAACGATGACTATCAGCACATGATCAGGACAAAAATGCAGGAAAACATAAGAAGTGGTTGGCTCCTCTGATATCAGATGGTACTCCCAAGTGACTTGAGGTTGGATCACCCATTGAGAAAAAGGATCTAAACATAGCAGCACGATTTTGGTTTGGCTTCATTAACAGTACTATCATGCCATCCCAAAATGAGTCGATTCTCCACCACGCCAAAGCAGCCTGTCTTGGTTGCATCATTGATGAGACACAGCTGAACCCGAAGATGATTATTGCAAAGGAGATTCTTATGAGGGCCAAGTAGCAACAGACCTCCCTTCCATTCCCGGTGTTAATTACCCAGCTATGCAGATAAGCTCGGGTTCCTAGAGATGAGAAGAAGGATGTGGAAGTGATTCCCACATCTTCAACTGACATCTGGAGGATTGAGGTGGAGTACTTGAAGGATGAGGTAGATAAGAAGAAGGCAACCCCGATGGACTCTTCCCCAGTTGTGGATACAGATGCATTTCCTGCAGAGGCACCTTTGCCTACTCCATCCCATGGGCCTTCAGGTATACCTAGCACTACCCCTTCTACGGCGCCTAGTACCTCTACTGTTCCCTTGCCTCCCAGATCTAGTGATGCTGCGTCCCCCGCTCACTCAGGCTGCATTACTACGGATGGGGCAGCTAACCTATTCTGCTGATCGACGTGCCGCCAGACTTGAGGCCACCATCCCTGGCATGATCGAGAGGACCCTCATCGATGTTGTGACACCCTTGAGTGTAGATATTGATGCCCTTGCGGCAAGGATAGCGGTGTGCGAGCGTGGATAAAGGTCCATTGAGGAGGTGGCGGCCCTAAAGGCCACTATTGTTGAACTGAGGAGAGATGTGGACCAGCTAAAGTCCACCAACATGTCGATGATTTTTAGGACAGTGGAGATCTCAGATGTGCCAATTGAGCCAGATATGTCTCCGGCTACCACCAGAGATGATATTCGAGTTGAGGAGGTAGATGATCCCGAGTCTGAGACTTAGACGGATGAGGAGATGCCTGGGGTTACTGATGAGGTTTCTTACGAGGGTCTCACGTAGACTGAGGAGGCCATGGTAGATTCAGCTGTGTAGACATCTTTGGCAAACATACCTTTGGCTGCCCCTAGTGGATCTGGTACAGTTGATGTGACCCCGGGCACTGATTCCCAAGTTTAGAGTGTTACACCAGGCATTGATTCCCCGACATGGAGCAACTGTGTAGACAGGACCCCTCTTTACCTCCCTCTTTGTCTTCTTTTATTAATTTTTGGATGTTTTTATTGCATTTGAGGACAAACAGCTTTTTGTTTGTGGTGGGGTGAGGTATTTCCATACCTTCCTTTTGTGATTATGACTGTTGTTTATATATTGGGTTTTGTGTTATATATTGTGTTTTGGCACTATGTTGTAGATATTTGAGCTTGTGGCTCCTTGTTTTAATTGAAAATGGTTTTTGGATCCTTCTAAAAAATTTGCCACCTTTTTTTATTGTGTTTGAATGTGGCTGTTCTTGTGCAAATTTGAGTATTGGTTATGATCAATACCAATGACTTGAATAGTGCTCTCAATCGAACAAACATGAATGTGCGGCTACGATGAGGCCAATGAAGTTGCATAGGAAATATGTGAACTTTTTGCATTTCCTTGTGCCTAGATGATTATCGAATTGAGTCTCTTATGATGAACATTGCACACTAGTGAAAGTGTAGAGTCTTGTTTGACATTGGTGTCAATGCCTTGTGTTATGAGCTTCCCATGAACCATGTTTAAGGACTCCTAGAATTTTCCCCATTGGTCCAGTTGACCAAGTGATGTGAGCTCTTAAAATGATCTTAGGCAACAATTTTAAAGAGTGAAACAATTTGACATTATACCTCTTTTGTGGCCTACCTTGTGAGTATGTGATCTTTGGTTGAACACCTTTTGAGCCTTACCCTTTTCTTGGAAGAAACTTGATGAAATTGCAACCTTTCTTTATCCCTTCACCCTTAATCCTCATGAGATGTGGTTTGTTTGAATAGTCAACTTAGGCCAAAAGACTAAGTTGGGGGTGTGGTGAAAAGTGAAGGTAAATCAAGAAGTGTAAAAAAAAGTTCCCCTTGACCCATGGTTTTGAGAAAGAAGGAACCCCTCCATACAAAAAAAGATAGAAAAAGAAAAGAAAAAAAGAGAAAAGGAATGAAAAAGTTGTGGAATAAAGTTGTGAAAGTTGCAAAACAAATGGGGTGTCCAGTATTCCATGAAAAGTGAATAATGGGGTGACTTTTAAGCATGAATGAGAATGAAGAAGAAAAGGAAAGGAAGTGTTGTTCACACCACATTTCATGAGAACAGCCGCCACTGAGCCTAAATGACCATACCTTTACACTTAACCCCGTTACAAGCCTTGAAAAGACCTTTTTGATCTTGAGTGAGCTGAAGCGAATGTTGATTGGAAAATAAGGGCAAGCCTATAGGTGAAGTCATGCATGTGTTCATTTTTGTGAGTGTGAGAGTTGTTGTGATTCCGGAGCTATAAATTGTTGAACAAATTGTGTGTATATGGAATTATCTTTGTGTGAAGGCATTTGAGTACCTTTGTTGAGCTTGAACTTGCATTTGAAGCAAGTATTGTGAACTTGAGAATCTTTGATAATGGTGAGTCACAACTTGAATCTTTGAGTGCACAATTGATCCTTGCATAAGTAAGTTGAGTCTTGTTGTGTGCATTCATGATTGAATCTTGTGTAGCATTGTTTGAGACATCCTTTTTTAACTGCTGAACTTGAGTTTTACTTGAGGACAAGCAAAAGTTTAAGTTGGGGGTGTTGATGATTCCGAGATTTATTTGGATAGATTTAGTGTCCTCAAATGCCTATTTTGTGCCCATAACTGATGTAAAATCCTTGATTTCCAGGTATTTGGATTGAGGCGCAAAGCAAGGACACTAATTTGCAAAAAGGAACGAAGCGAGCTGAAAGAAGGAAGAAACAAGAGCCTGGTGATCGCCAAGTCCATTTGGCGAGTCGCCGAGTGGCCAATTGAGCGCCTAAAGTTCCAGTGTGCCAAGCCTTGAAGGAGAAAATCAAGTTGGTGAGAGAAAGGAGCAGTCAGCAAATCACCGAGTGATTCCGCAATGCAAAGTCAAATCACCCAAAGTTACAGACCTAGAGGATGCTGAAGGCCAAGGCAAGAAGGCAATGAAATGGGCCAAAGGGCGGATCATCGAGTTGATCGGCGAGCCTGACTTATTGCGCCAAATGTCCATTCACTGCATATTTTTGTTGAGTATAAATACATTTTCAAACATTAATTTAAGAGATTTTTATCATTTTTAGAAGTATCATCTTTTGAATAGTTTGAACTCTGAGTTTGGAGACAAGTTTTCCCTTAGCTTTGAAGAATTGAAGTTTTCTTATTTTGTGAAATTGGAAGTGGGTCTTTGAGATTCTTCAATTTGGACCATTGTAAAGACGAAATTAATCTTACCCAGTTGATGGAAACACAATTTGGTAGCGATTTCTATCTTTTTATGATGTCTAGCTAAAACCCTAATTCTTGGGGTGTGATTATGGGCTGATTTAGCTTGTGGGTATTGTTAATTGTTAGTTTAAATGTTGTTTAGAAGTGATTACAATCAGTAATTGTGGTTCAATTTAAAGAATTGTAGTTGCAAATGCAGTTCTACCTTCGTGTTTTTGGCTTGATCGAGAGAGAGGTTTTAAAACCAAGATTACTGAATTGATGATCTGTGGGTATTGGGTTTTCATGGATTCAGCTCGAGAGAGTGAATCCTAAACCCTTTTCCACACATTCAGCTCGAGAGACTGAATGGACTAAAGCGTAGGCTGTTCTTATTTTGCATGCTTGTTGATGTTCGAGAGAAATCAATTTGATTCGGGGTAAATTGTTCGAGAGAAAATTTACATCCTCTATAGTCTAGCTTATTCACTGATTTACAACTATTTTCTAAGAATTGCAATTACCCATTTGTCTACCTTAGCCTATAATCGAATCACATCCCAAGAACCCGTCTCATTATTGTCATCTTCGTATTATTTGTTGTTATTGTAGCTGATAGTTTAAACCAAAACCCCCTTATTTGACATTCTTATCACCCCTTGATTTACATTATGTTTTTATGCGTAAATGTCTATTCATATGGCTGATGTGAACATATTCACACTTTACTCTTGAATCTTCAACATGTACCACTCCCTGTGGGATTTGACCCCAGCTCATTTAGTTGGGTTATATACTGACTAACGATCGTTGACGTTTAGAATTAGAAGAAGTGTCCTTGAAACATTAATCAATGAGTGGGTGAAGCAGCCTTGATTAGGGCTAGATTCGATTCATGATGTTATGGAAAAAGTTCAATTCATCAAAAATAGACTTAAGACAGAAGTCCTATGCAGATGGAAGGAGAAGGAACTTAGAGTTTGAGACAGATGATTGGGTTTTGCTGAAAGTATCACCTATGAAGGGGGTGATGAGATTGGACAAACTCAAGTATCCTAATCTCTTTCCATCTGATTTTGTTTCAGCCTGAGATAATAGTTTCCTCTCCAGTCTCTCAGTTTACTCGTGCGTAAATTCAGTCTTAATACCTTGTTCCTTCAGTTGTTCTTGCATTTTCAGCCTATTTTCATGTTTTTTGAACTCAGTTCAGTCGGATATAAATTTTTGGTACTTAGTGGTAGGGATTGTAGCTCCTTCCCTCCATACCCAGCTAGTTTAGTCTTCATTCAAGGACGAATGTTCCCAAATGGGAGAAAGGAAAAATTCCAGATTATCACAAGTTGCAGTGCCACCGACGGAGGCCACCTATGGCCCGTCAGTCAACTTACGGCCTGTCAGTCAGCTCCGTCAATGGGTCAGTCGACTTTTAGTTTCAGACCCTAAATTTTAGCCCTCTAACAGCCAAACGATGACTGACATGATGGACCGTCAGTCGACTTACGGCCCATCAGTCAGCTCCGTCAATGGGCCAGTCGACTCTTAGTTTCAGAACCCATATTTCAGCCCTCTGACAGCCAAACGACGATTGATATGACGGACCGTCATTTGACTTACGACCCATCAGTCAAATATGTCGATGGGCTAGTCGACTTTTAGTTAGGGGTAGTTGGGTTTTTTCCTTATTATTTTATCCCTAAACTACTTCGTTTTGGTCAGTTTTAGCCTATTATTCTAGTCATATTTTACCCTAAACTATTATTCTCTAGAATTCACCAAGCTTCGATCGAAAGAGGAGAAAGAGACGACTCAAAACCCTTCCAAGAACGTAGCAAGTTTTCTTCAGTTCCAGCCCCAAAATTAAAAGATTTCTCCATGAATTTCGTCACCAGGTATGTGGGATTTCACTAGTGGATTCCTTTCATCCACTAGGTCCAGAGAATTCAGTCAGATTCTTGATTCCTATATCTTGCTTAGACCTAGGGTTTCTAAAACCTTAGATATTGTAACATCTCGAAAATGAGTAAGTTGAACTAAAGCCTAAACGTGAGGGTTAACGTCAAGGGTTAAGGGCAAGGGCCAAAGGTTTTGGGTGAAGGCCGTGGCTAGGGGGCCAAGGCTGCCAAAAACTAGCCTAGCCACTGCCTACCATTACCACGAGGGTCTTCACAACCCGAGGTGACCACCACGAGTCGTGGTGCCACCCGTGATTGGTGAGGCAGTGTTCCCCAAAAAGGTTCCAAGCCAAGGCTTCCCTTCACGAGCCACTTCACAGCTCGTGGTCATGACCACGGACCATGGGAAGGCTCGTGGGGTTGCCTTAGCCTCTTGGGGGATGTGTGAGATTGAGGGACCTACTGGTCAAAGGACCACGGGCACCACCACGAGCCGTGGTTCCCTTGATGAGACATGAAGGGTGTTCGTGAAGACCCCTTAGCTGCATGGAGGCAAGTCTTTGAAGCCTAGGCACTGCCTCAAGACCACGACCTTCACCACCACTCGTGGTCTTGAACACGGATCGTGGGAGTCCTCGTGGTCATGCCTGTAATTTAATTTGGCCAAGACCCCCAAGCCATAGCCACTGCCCAAGGACCACGGGCTGGACCACGACTCGTGGTCTTGACCACGACTCGTGAAGCCCTCTCGTGGTGCCAGGGAGTGGGCTGCCTAGTCGAGGTTCAATTGGTAATTTCCTATTTAATTAGTTATTTTATGGGGTCGATTTTAGTTGTTTTAATTCATGTATATAAATGATTTTAAGTCTTTAAATACCTTTATTACTTCATTATTCCCAAACACCCAAGATAGTTCATCTTCTCCAAAATTTCTCTCTCTAGAAATTCCCAAAGAAGAAGAAGAAGAAGAAGAAGAAGTGGAGATTAGGGCTTGAAGAACCAATGTGTTTCTTCTCAAATCTAGAGGAAAACTTCATTAAGGTATGGTAGTTTTCATCCTTGGTTAGTTTCCATCCAAGGAGCCCCTTCAAAAGATGATTTCAAAGTTTCCAAAATCCCCCAAAAGTTAGGGTTTTCACTCTTAGTAATGGGTTGAATTTATAAACGTTTTTGAAGGTTGAATTATGATAAATTGTGATTTAATTAATGAATTAATGTTGTTTTAAGATGGAATTTCCCTATGAACCCATGATTCCCCCAAAATACTAAATTGTGAATTGTGATTTGGGATTGATTTATTATGGAAGCATGTGAAGAGATTTAGTCTATATTGATTTAGTTTATTGAAGTATGTCATTATTCATGCCTAAATTGTAGCATTCAAGGTGTGTTGGTGAATTGTGATTCATGGCGTTGAAGGGAAAAGTATGCAGGATTGATGTATGATTATGATGTTATGTATGTGCTTGTGATTTCAATAAAAGTAACGTGATCATGTCTAGAATGCAATTGTGTTATCATTGAAAGGTTATTCTTAATTTAACACTCATGAATGATGATGATATATGTGAAAGGTTTCTTCAATGTAATGTTACGTCTTGAATTGGTAGGCTTTGACATCCTCTTCTTGTGTGAATGAAAGTAATGTTGATTAATGAACCTTGAATTGGTAGACCTAATGGTGGTGTCCCTTCTTGAGGATTCAATGATCTATCCTCATAATGTACCTTGAATCGGTAGACCTAATGGTGGTGGCCCTTTCATGTGTAAATGTATCTTGAGTCGGTAGACTTAATGGTGGTAGCCCTCTTAAGTATAATATTGTTAATGAAAATGAACTACTCTATGGGAATGGAGGCTAAGTACCAAGTGGATATGGTAAGATGGAAGCTCTCCCTACGTTAGGCCGGGTTTCAATGAACATATTTCTTATCCCATAACTATGTGCCCACATAGGATATTAGCTAGTGGGTCCACCTAAGCTAAAATGTTACCGTTCCTACCTTAGGCAAGTAGACCACCTACTTACGGTGTGAGGGGTATGACACCGGATTCCATGGTTTGGTCTCATGGTCTATGTCGGTTAATGCTTATTCCCATCATGTGAGATACGTGTTATGGTTACTTGAGAAGTTCTATGAAATGTGGGTGGTAGTATGGGATGCCATTAATGTATTGCACGAGTAGGCTTTGAGAGGGCTATAATGTGATTATCCAATGTCTTAGTTTCAAATGAATGAATGTGCTCTTAATGAAGCTAATGAGAATGTTGACTTAAAGGCTTAATGAAATGAAGAATGCTTTACTTGGATTATATTATGAGTTACTTTCCTTGCCATGACTTATGAAATGTATGTTTTCCTTATGCATGAGTATTTATTAAAGATGACTTATGAAGAATGGTAAGTTCATCTAAAGTGACCTCAAAGTGGTACTTAGTAGGAATAGTAGTATGGGATGCTATTCTTACATTGCACATGCAGATTCCTTGGATTGCTTGTTGTTAGTTTGTACTTATTTTGTTTTCTCAGCTTAAACGACTAGTGCGGTGGTGCTTATTAAGCTATTATGGGTAAAAGCTACTAACTAGTTCTGTTGATATGATTTTCTCAATCATGGAATGCTTGAACTGGACATATATCATGAAAGTTATGCCGGACAACAGGACTTCTGGTTGAAACTCTGATGTGTGTTGCATCTGATGGTCAGAACTTACAAGGTGTGCCTCCTAATGTTACAAATCTTTTTTCTACCTCTTCACACACCATGTACTCCTTGTTTCTAATGTATCAGTTTCCAACATATAATGTATTACAGAAAAGAGAAAAAACTAAGTCAAGGGTGCAAAAGCTTTTTAAGATACAAGAGATTTTCTGCCTAGTCGAATTAGTATGATTGTTAATACCTTACACTTTGGGTTTATAGCTATTCATTTCACATGCAGCTTATTGGTATGTTTCCCTAGAGGATCTCGAGCCCTTGTGTATTTTTAAATGTGCTCGTCTTTAATATTGATTTATCGTGTATAACCATGCAGTCGTTGTAATATGCGTACCTTAGTGACACTTCTACAATGAGCTTGTCCTTCACTTGTAGGTTAATAACTTGATATTTAGTATGCCAAACTATATTGGTTTTTTCAATGATTACGTATGCATTGTGATGAAGTGTATGTACCTCTTAGCTAATCTTTGCTTCACAATATTTACGTTTGATGTACTATCAAAACAGTCAATGGACTGATTTCCCTGAGAACATTGTGTCAATGGCTAAGAAAGATCTCAGGGTAAAGAGATCTGCGACGGAGGTGGTGTTCAATGGTAATAACTATGTGCTAGATTTCTTCCATATGATGCTATTGGACCTGAAGTCAGGTATGCATCAACCTATTACATGGATTGATGAAGCAGGCAAATGTTTTTTCCTCAAAGTCTTTACTTATTGCGATGAGCTGCATGGCTTCCTTCTTCGAAAGGAAGGATTACGAGTATTATTAAGTATGGGCTTGCTATTTGTTATCCATCCAGAACCAACTCCAGTTACGGCATTGGTGTTCATCTTCTCCCTGCTATTTGTAGTGAGATCAGGTGGTGTTGTTTCCACCTTTTAATTTTCAGTCAAATTGATTTTTTGTGCAATATGGACAAAGTTGGAGGACATTATAGGTGCATTTTAGAAACAAGTTCTTTTTCTTTTGGTCAGTAGAACATGTAATGATACGTCAGCTATATTTTTCTGAAAATAGTTGGGTAGTGACAACATTCACAGACCTCAAGGTTTAGGGAGGGGGGGGGTTATCTAAAACATTTGTATAGTTTTGCTAGTAAAACGAGATGAATGATTGTTGTAGTGTATGCCTCTGCCTATATGCTATGCTGATACAGATTTTGAAGAGTAGGACGAGTCTTAAGCTTATTGATTTCATTTTTTGTTTAGTCAATTTATAATTTTCCTAGTGTTTGTCATCTATAATAGAGGAATATCAATCAAGTTTGTCAGTTACTGGTTTCTGGTTTTTTCTTTTCGTATGGTACCTGTCCATTTTCCTGAACGATAATTAGTTTGAATTTTCACAGAAGATCCTTCTTATTGGTATTCCGATTTTAATAGTAGAATGAATTGTTTTTGGTCCAGTCAGTGTCAATGATCTCCCACATTATTCTATCCATTTATTAATTCCATGGTGCTTGTCAAATGTACGATCCTGACTTGTAAAATCTGCAAATAATGACGTGTGTTTATATAGCTACTGCAATCTGCTATAATCTAGTGATGTAAATTCTTGAAAGAGTTGATAACACATCTTTTTCGGTTTTTGTCCCATCTTGTACTTATGTTAGGAAACAATGTGTTTTGTTCGTTTTATTGCTCGTGATCCTTGTTCTCGTTCACATCATTATTCTCAATGTCTAAGTCCTACGTCTCTTGTACAACAAGGTGATTGAACATGTTGTTCTCATGTTTGCTATTGTTAACGTCCAAATGTTTTTTTTCCTTCATCTTGTTTAGTTGTTGTTTCACCTGGCTAGTCTCCTTCTCATTGTTTTTCCTTTTTCCTTTCTTCTTTTCCACATGTTTCCAACCCTCTTCTATTTCACTAGTTAAGGCCTCTAGATCATTTTTTGCAGTTCATATCCATATGCATCGCTTTTTGCTGAAGAAAACTCTGATTATCAGAAAAAGTTTCAGCAGTCATACCTGGATTTTGTGTGGTCTCTTCGATTTTATTCTTGTCATTGTTGTTCTCTTTTTGGGATTCAACTTCTTTAATATTTACTCTGTTGAAGTTTTGTTTTTAACAGAAGTACAAGATGTAACAATGACTGAATACTATCATGGTTAATAGCTCCAAAGATGTTATTTAAAAAAATAAAAGCTAAGTCATCTGAGATGTTGTTGAGGTTTGTCACTAACAATAACTTATTTTCCTTTGTCTTGGTGCTTGCAGTAGAGTGTCTTGGTGTTGTTGGAGTTGAGTTTCCTCTTTTTCCATCATCCTATATTGCGATTTACAGATGTCTTATGAACTGCAATGGTATCTACTGCTACGTCGATTTATTGGGGTAATGTAGAATTTAACACTCCTTAGCTGTAAAGTGGGATACTCTTTTAGGACTCAAGTACTTGCACTGAATTATCTCAGGATCAAGCTGTGAGATTAGTCCTAGTAGAAGTGTCTGGTGAAATAAAATGTGAAATAGCTCTGCATTTTCCTATGTAGTAAAATAAAGATTTCTAGTTATGAGTATTTAATCATTTGGAGGTCAATCATCAGTAATTTCAGCTCATCTGGAAAGAAAATAACATAACAATTACATTTAATCTTAGACTTGGGAGAAACTCATATACACTATACCCATTAAGATACCCTTCTCACTTGTTTTAGAGAAGACTGTAGTATTGCTTCCCTTTCATATTACCACTCTCTCAACTTCCACTTGCTAGTACTAGGTAACCAAATAATTTTATTATAGTGATTTATTTGTGATCGAAGTGACTTGATTGTATAAATATCTTTTATGATGTTAAGTAACTGTGTTGGTAAACTGAGTCTAAGATGTGTGTGGCACTCCACACTTTTTCCTTAAGGAATATGGAGGGGAAAAAAGCAAAAAGAGACATGAAGTTCATGTCTCTTTTTTGGGTTATAGTAACTTTATACTTTTATTATACAAGACCCTTCACTCCAACATAACTTCTATAACTGCTGCAATCTGATTTGTTGTACATGATTTGTTTGGATTGTTAATTTCTTTTTAAATGTGTAGGGAAATGGAGGTGATCAAATTTGAAGGGTCGCCACAAGTCAATTTGATCTCATTGAAGTGGAAGTGGATAATGAAGAGTTTTGAACTATTGTAAAAAATTGAATACATTATATTTGATTTTGTGAAATATATTCATTGCTAGAATATATTGAACTATTGTAAGAGTACTTTTTGAACTATTGTGTACACATATTTAGAATATTGCTTTATAAGTATGTGTATGTACACAAAATATACTATTTTTTGAAGTTTATTGCAAATCTATATATTTGAATTACTTATTAGCTAATTTAATGTTTGAGATTATTTATTGCAAAATAATATTGGTGTTTTTTAATTAGAAATTGTGGCATATAAATATTTTATAGCCAAAATAATATTACCACACTTAAAAGTGTAGCCAAAGGACTGTAAATTGTGGTATGCACATGGGAAAGGACTACACTTCAAAGTGTTGTCATACATAAGATAGAAAAGGCAACACTTTAAAATCGTGGGCAATAAGGAAGCAAAGGCCACACTTGGAAGTGTAGTTGTATAAGATAGAAATGTTGCTATATGAGGTACTGCAAAGTGTGGCCTTTTTACCTTTTAGGCTTCGCTTTTCAGCATAGCTGATAAGGCAACACTTGAAAGTGTCGCCTAAACACTAAGGTTACACTTCTTTCGGCCACCCCTAGAAAAGTGTGGCTCAAAGTCAAAAAGTGTGGCCTTTTATCAAAGGCCACACTTTTTCATAGTTTAGGCCATACTTTTCTAGGGTGGTTGTAGACATAAAATGTTGTAGTCGTTTAACAGTACTTTTCATCATATGTCATAAAAATCAATGACATTTTTCAACATATGACATAATATATTCGATATTTGTATAAAAATGTCACTGTTTTAGCGACATTTTCACTATATGTCGATCGAATCAATGATATTTTGCAATAAATATCATAATATATTCAACATTTGTATGAAATGTCGCTATTTTAGCAACATTTTTGCTAAAAGTCGCTAAAATCAATGACATTTTACAACAAATGTCACTATTTTAGTGACATTTTTTCTAAATGTCACTAAAATCAATGACATTTGTCAGTAAATGTCATAATATATTCGACATTCATATTAAATGTCACTATTTAAGCGATATTTTTTCTAAATGTCACTAAAACCAATGACATTTTGTAGTAAATGTCATATTATATTCGACATTTGTAGCAAATGTCATCATTTAAATGACATTTTCACTAAATGTCGCTAAAAATAATGACATTTTGAAATAAATGTCATTATCATAGTGACATTTTCGACCAAATGTCATTATTTTTACGATATTTAATACCAAATGTCATTATTTTTACGACATTTGACATCCAATGTCATTGTTTTATGACATTTTGTTCCTAAATATCGTAAAATTCTTTATTTTTCGACATTTGTTTCAAATGTAACCAAATTAATGTCGTCGTATGTACATTTTCTTGTAGTGGTTCTAATGCGATGTAACGACTTATATGATGATTATACTTGTATCTTATGCCTCTTATACTAATGTTCATGATGTTTCTAAAGAAATTGGCATAATGCATGGTTTTAACCAAAATGTCCTTTTTAAGCATGGTTTTTGCATGGCTATCATACTTTGTACATTTTTGTGTGCTAACCCATATTTCTTCTATTTTTCTACAAGTGTAGGTTCTGGCAATTGAGTTGATTTCTCCTAAGTTCAAGCTTGAGTTGACTATTCATCAAGTTTGTAGTATGTCCTCATAGATCTGAGGACAAGTGCTTTATTGTCATTTCATATCTTCATTGTACTAGACATTTATTAGACTTTCTATTGTACGGGCAGTGACCCTAGTTTTGACTCAAGATGTTTTTAGATGGCCGTGTGAGACTAGTAAACTTCCGTTGTTTTAAATGATATTTCGATTGTATGGATTTAAAGAAAAGTTTTAAATTCCATACTATTTCATATGTCTTATGTTATGAATGCTATGAGGCTTGTATGAGGCTCTTCGGAGTCTTGTATGCCCTGTCACGTCCGGGGTGTAGGCTCGGGTCGTGACAATCATGGTATCAGAGCACAATGTTTTGGGATGGTTTTTAGGATTGATGTCTCACAAGCCACGTCGAGTAGAGTCTTGTTCATGAGTGTGAATCGCGACACATTTATGAATGAGAGGCTATAAGATGTTAGGAAACTTCACTTCTTTCATTACTCTTTAGTCGTGCCTTAGAGTTTTGACTCTATGAATGTCGTTTTCTTAACCCTTCTCTTGTAGTTATAGGATATGAATACAAAAAGGACGTATGTAAGAAGGATGGAAGAGGAAAATGTCAATGAGGGAGTTCCTCCCCAAGGTCCCAAGTTCCTCAAGGAAACCAAGTTCCTATTGATCCTCTGGCTATGACAAATGAGGAAATTAGGTCGGCTCTTTTGATGATGGCTCAAGCCGTAACTACTCAAGCCCAAGCTATGACGGTCCAAGCTAATAGGGGTGTTGAGACTCATATGAACCCTATTGTGAGCACCATGGCTTCTAGGTTAAGGGAATTTATGAGGATGAATCCTCCGGTGTTTCTTGGTTCCAAGGTGGGAGAGGATCCCCAAGAGTTTTTGGATGAGGTGTATATGGTAGTTAATGCTATGGGGGTTACTTCTATAGAAAAAGCGGAACTAGCCGCTTATCAATTGAAGGATGTTTCCCAAGTTTGGTTCACTCAATGGAAGAGTAATAGGCCGGTAGGAGCGAGGCCTATAGATTGGGAAGTGTACAAGCAAGCATTCCTTGATAGGTTTTTTCCCCATGAGAAGAGGGAAGCTAAGGTTGAGGATTTTATCAATATTAGGTAAGGTAACATGAATGTTCAAGAGTATTCTTGTAAATTTACCCTTTTGTCTAAGTATGCTCCATCTTTGGTGTCTAACCCAAGGGATGAGATGAGTTGATATGTGATGGGTGTTTCCGACCTAGTTGAGGAAGAATGTCGTACAACAATGCTCCATGAAGATATGAACATCTCTAGACTTATGGTATATGCTCAATCGATTGAAGAGTCCAAACATGAAAGGAAGAATAGGGAGATGAAGAGAGTTAGATCCGATGAGCAAGGTCAACCAAGGTTTAAAAAGAGAGCTCCAAACCAATATTCTTCAAGAACTCCTAGGGTTAACCAAGAGAAAGGTGGTGGACCTCCATTTTCTAAACCTAGTTGCCACAATTGTGGAAAGAAGCATCATGGGAAGTGCCTAGCCGGTACAAATGGGTGCTATGGTTGTGGGAAGATTTATCATCAAGTGAAAGACTGCCCTACTCTTACGGCCAAGGGAAGAGAGGCCAAACAAGCTTCTCTTAATGGCCCGGATCCCAATGCTCCACATAATAGTCGTTTCTATGCACTTCGGGGTAGAGAGGACAAATGATTCCTTCCGGATGAAGGGACCAGTATGTTGATAGTTCCTTAAAGTTGTAAATGTTTTATTGAGATCCCTATGCTATTTTGATGTTAGCCTTAGCATGGGTTTACTCCCAAGTGGGAGATGGTATGTTTGGATAGTAAGGTTGTTGAGAGTTTCGATATCCTTATCATTTTCTTCCATTCCTATTAAAGCTTGAGACCAAGAGTTCCTTATGGCTTATTTCATGCTTTGGAGTCATGTGTGATTTATGTGTTTCCATGATATCCTTAAGATATGCATGTTCTTGATGAATCTATGTTTAATGAGAAATTGAGTTTTCATGATTTTTATTCCTCATGCTGATGTGCATCTATAATGAGTTGCCTAAATGCTTCATGAGTTGAATTGTTGAACACGCTTAAAAGTGACTTTGAGAAAAGTTGCATAATTTGCTTAATGATGTTGTGATGAGCATGATGTGAGTTGGAGAAGGAAATTCCTCCAATGAAATGAGAAATGTTGATGTGTCGTGCATATTGAGTTTGTAGATGTAATTCCTACTTCCTTGTGTTGCATTGAGCTTATTGATGTGGAGTTAATATTTCCTCTTATGATTTGTGCATTTTATTGATGTGTCATGCATGATGGGCTGCTAGTTTTGAGTTTATAATTCTGTAAGGTGTCTAATGTGTCATTCGAGGACGAATGTTCCCAAGGGGGAGATAATGTAACACCTTGGAAATGAGTAGGTTGAACTAGAGCCTAAACGTGAGGTTTAACGTCAAGGGTTAAAGGAAAGGGCCAAAGGTTTTGGGTGAAGGCCATGGCTAGGGGGCCAAGGCTGCCTAAAACTAGCCTAGCCACTGCCTACCATGACCACGAGGGTCTTCACGACCCATGGTGGCCACCACGAGTCGTGGTGCCACCCGTGGTTGGTGAGGCAGTGTGCCCCAAAAAGGTGACAAGCCAAGGCTTCCCTCACGATCCACTTCACGGCTCGTGGTCATGACCATGGACCATGGGAAGGCTCGTGGGGTTGCCTTAGCCTCTTGGGGTATGTGTGAGATTGAGGGAGCTACTATTCAAGGAACCACGGGTACCACCACGACACGTGGTGCCCTTGACGAGTCGTGAAGGGTGTTCGTGAAGACCCCTTAGGCACATGGTGGCAAGGCTTTGAAGCCTATGCACTGCCTCAAGACCACAACCTGTACCACCACTCGTGGTTTTGACCACGGATCATGGGAGGCCTCGTGGTCATGCCTCTAATTTAATTTGGCCAAGACCCCCAAGCCATAGCCGCTGCCCAAGGACCACGGGCAGGACCAAGACTTGTGGTCTTGACCACGAATCGTGAAGCCCTCTTGTGATGCCTGGGAGTGGGTTGCCTAGTCGAGGGTCAATTGGTAATTTCCTATTTAATTATTTATTTTATGGGGACGATTTTAATTGTTTTAATTCATGTATATAAATGATTTTAAGTCTTTAAACACCTTTATCACTTCATTATTCCCAAAATAGTCCATCTTCTCCAAAATTTCTCTCTCTAGAAGTTCCCAAAGAAGAAGTGGAGGTTAGGGCTTGAAGAACCAAGGTGTTTCTTCTCAAATATAGATTAAAACTCCATCAAGGTATGGTAGTTTTCATCCTTGGTTAGTTTCCATCCAAGGAGCCCCTTCAAAAGATGATTTCAAAGTTTCCAAAATACCCCAAAAGTTAGGGTTTTCACTCTTAGTCATGGGTTCAATTTCTAAACGTTTTCAAGGGTTGAATTATGATAAATTATGATTGAATTCTTAATGTTTTTTTATGATGGAATTTCCCTATGAACCCATGATTCCCCCAAAATATTAAATTGTGAATTGTGATTTGGGATTGATTTATTATGGAAGCATGCGAAGAGATTTAGTCTATATTTATTTAGTTTATTAAATTATGTCATTATTCATGCCTAAATTGTAGTATTCTAGGTGTGTTGGTGAATTATGATTCATGTCCTTGAAGGGAAAAGTATGAAGGATTGATATATGATTATGATGTTATGTATGTGCTTATGATTTCAATAAAAGTAATGTGATCTGTCTAGAATGCAATTGTGTTATCGTTGAAAGGTTATTCTTAATTTAACACTTATGAATGATGATGATATATTTGAAAGGTTTCTTCAATGTAATGTTACATCTTGAATTGGTAGGCTTACACATCCCCTTCTTGTGTGAATGAAAGTAATGTTGATTAATGAACCTTGATTCAGTAGACCTAATGGTGGTGGCCCTTCTTGAGGATTCAATGATCTATCCTTATAATGTACCTTGAATCGGTAGACCTAATGGTGGTGGCCCTTTCACGTGTAAATGTACCTTGAGTCGGTAGACCTAATGGTGGTAGCCCTCTTAAGTATAATAATATTGGGTCCTTTTGATGGGGCGTATACATCGAACAGTCATGCCTTTTTACCCTTGGAAAGGCATATTGGGTCCTCTTGATGGGGCGTATACGTCGGACCCCACGTTTAGCTCATGTGGTTTTATTCCGGTTAATAGTAAGTCCTACAGTCAGACTCTAGTGCATTTGACCAGGTTTTCAGTTATACTTCAATATTCAGTCTCAGCATGTTATATTGTAACACCCCATAGTTTTGTGGGTCAACTAGAGCTTGACGTGAGAGTAAAGTCATAGATTTAACCTCCCTTACTTAGAATGAAGGGTTTAGGGTTAAAATGTCAAGGTAGGACTCCCCAAGGACCAACCAAGGGTAAGGACACTAGCAAAAACCCCCCTAGAATCTGCCCCAATGCAGTACACCCATTCCTCGTAGGGGGGTCCATGCCCCGTGGATGGTCTCGTGGGTCAGGAACCCTAAATTACACCTACAGACCACCACCCACGGATGACCAGCATGCCTCGTGGGTCCACCCATGGCCTATGGGTGTGGTATTGTGGGTGAGGCAGTGTACATGTTTGGGACGGTTAAGTGGCGGTATTATGGAACTTTACGGAATTAATTAGGGGTTAAGTGGTGTCATTTTATTAGAGTTTAGACCACCTATATAAAGACTTTAGACCCTTAATTTAGTGATTCCAAATGGCTATTTCAATTCACTAAAAAGAACCTAATTCCCTCTCAAATATTCTCTCTCTAGAAAGTGAAGAAGAAGAGGAAGAAGATCAAGCTAGGTCAAGTCAAGAATCCATTGTTGCTAGCTTTTTGAGGCTTTATAATCAAGATATAGCACTTTCAGACGACTGCCTGAATCAAATAGGAGGGCAGGACCATCTTTCACTCTACTTAGATGAAGCCCCTGGGATTATTGAACGTAAATCAGTGCACGAGCCTATGCAAACAGGTTTAAAAGCGAAAAATAAATTCCTTTTTTTGAGCTCCAATTGGAAAAATTTTCTTTGACTTTTGAAGACTTGCCTACAGAAAACAGCGAATTACTTTCTGCCAGGCTCAGGAATTCAATTAGGTGTAGCTATATCACAAGCTCATGTTTCTACGATCTTAATCTGTATTTACTTGAATGATGCTATAAATCTTCATCAAAGTGCTTAGCTTATTCATCCATGGATACTTCCATATATGGAACCCCCTAAAATTCCCCCAATTGTAAAGATGAAATCCCCAATTCAAGTTAGGGTTCCTTCCAATATTGTGGGTTATGTTGAGTATGAATCCAATTGAGTGGATATTTCTTGTTTATGATTGAATTAGTAGTGAATCATGATATTATACTGATATTAAATGTTTTCTATGGCTAACCCTAGTCTAATTTATGAAATTGAAGTTATGTGGGTTTATGCCTTGTAAAGGAGAAATTGAGGATTTATAGGTAATCTTCTAGAATTGATGACATGTATAGTAATTGTTCAAGAATAAAAGCAAGTAGACATGAATTAAACTAGATTATAGTATATATAATGGATCATGACTAGTATGGCTTGAGATTGAACCTTTATGATGACATATGACTAGAATCACTTAAGAATGAAACATGTAAATAGAATGCCTTGAAATCTAGGTATGTATGATGATTGTAAGAAGTAAAGCTTTGAGAGTAAGGCTTGTAGTCATGAATGATAATCGATAGGGCTTTGAGAGTAAATCTAGTATGTTGAATTATGTATGTTAAGGCTTAAAGAGTGAAGCTTATATGATGATAGTAGACTACTAGATAGAGGTATTGTGGAAGGACTTTACCCACATGACCTAGATTTTGAAAGTATGAGATTATGCATGTTCTTATAAAACTTATGTAAATGTTTTATGAACACTTTGAGATTGAAGTGTCTATGATTATGATATGTTGTTGTGTTGTTGAAAGGCTATTCTCATATACACACTTAGGAATGAATATTCTAGGAGATGAAAGGTTCTCTCAAGCCTTACTAGTCATGATTCCTTCATGACATAATATCCCTTCATGAATAGCTTGACTTGGTAAGACAAGACCATGACATAAGATTCCTTCATGAATAGCTTGACTTGGTAAGACAAGACCATCTCAAGGGTAGCTTGAGTATAAGACCTCATGGTAGCCTTAGATTGAGAAATCACACTCTTCCTAAGGGTAGCTTGCACTAGTGTTCATAGAATGCTTGCATGGTAGCATGACTTGATTAGCCCAAACCACTTCATTGGTAGGTAGGATGGTGAAATAATACCCTTCCTTGTGTAGCTTGGACTTTCATGATAGTATGCCTCCTTTGGTAGCCTGGTCTAGCCTATTATGGTGACTATTCCATGGTAGCTTGTCTAGTCCAATATGGTGAATATTCCTTGGTAGCTTGTTCTGGCCTAATAGGGTGCTATTTCTTGGTAGTCTAGAAATGATTAATAGTAATCATTTAATTATGATAGCCTAAAGTGGTACTTAATATGGGTAGGATTATGGGGTATTATCCATGCATTGCATAAGTATGACTTGAAGCTACTTATGAAGTGTTCTCTTATATGTTGTATGCTTAGCTTGGATTGTTGCTATAGTTGCCTTCCATGATATGTTGAACTAAAGGTGAAGATTCCCTTGTTTATGAGAAGTAAGCTAGGGATGAGATCCAAAGATGGTAAGTTTGAGTATGATGACCAAAAAGGGATACTTAGTGTAGGTGGGATTATGGGGTCTCATACATGCATTGCACAAGTATGCTTGGATTACTTGAGAAATAGTTCTCTTATGATATGATGGACTAAGGGTTGACTAATGCTTATTTAAGTCTATGTTGGAGATTATGCATATGACTATGTTGTTGTATCTTATGCTTATAGTTTATGTTTCATGAAGTATCTCTTATGATTATGGCATATGATTCATGTTGACTAACCCTTATGTTATGCTCTTATGGTATTATGCTAGCTATCATATTTAGTACAATTTGTACTAATGCATACTCTTTTCTACATTCTTATCAAATGTAGGGTCCGGCGATCTTGTTCCATCTTGAGGCTAGGTTCTTAGTAGGAGCAAGGAGTTGAAGATTGGTGAGTCCTCATAGCATTGAGGATAAAGCCACCATTTGCTTTTTGTCTTTCTTTTATATTTTAGACTTTTGTATGGGTTGCATCCCAAGAGTTATTCAAAGTTATGTTAGGTGGTTTGAGACAAAGTGTTAAAGACTTCCGCTTCATTTTATGAGACTACGATTGTTATGAAAAATGTTTTAAATTTCCACACTTTTCTATTATCTTATGTTATGATATGTTAAATGGCTTACATTGAGGCCTTCGGGGTTCTATGTGTCATGTTACATCTAGGGTCTACCCCTGGGTCGTGAGAAACTTGGTAATCAGAGCACCAGGTTTAGAATGGTTCTAGGTTTGTCTCAAACCACATCTAGTAGAGTTTTGTTCCTAAATGTGAAGCGCACCACATTTGTGAATAGGAGGCTATTGGATGTTTAGGAAATCTCACTTCTTCATTCTCTAAATTCATGCCATAGAGTTTGGCTCTATTAGGTCTTTCTCATAATCTGTGCCCTATGGTTTTTCAGGGTATGGCTAATACAAGGGTAAATTATAGGAGGGATGAGGAAGGCAATGTGGAGAAAGAGGCTCCTTCCCAAGCTCTAATTGACCCTATAGGGGAGAATGTGACTAATGTGGAGTTTAGGTTAGCTATCCAAATATTGGCTCAAGCCGTGACGGCTCAAGTCAATAGAGAGGTTGTAGCTCCGGTGAACCTTAATGCGAATTCAGCGGCTTTAAGAGTGAGGGATTTTATAAGGATGAACCCTCTGGAGTTTTATGGCTCCAAAGTGGAGGAGGATCCTAAGGAGTTTATAGATGAGGTTTATAAGGTACTTGATATCATGGGAGTGACTTCGATAGAGAAAGAGGAGTTAGCCTCTTACCAATTAAAGGTGTTGCTCAAATATGGTATGATCACTGGAAAGAGAGTAGACCGATAGGAGCGGGTCCCATAGAGTGGGAAGTGTTTAAGTTGGCATTTCTTGATAGGTTCTTTCCCCTAAGTTGAGGGAGGATAAAATGCAAGAGTTCATTAACCTTAAACAAGGTAGCATGATTGTTAAGGAGTATGCCTTGAAATATACCCAACTATCCAAGTATGCTCCAACTTTAGTGGCGGATTCAAGGGAGAAGATAAATAAGTTCATGATGAGAGTGTCCGACTTAGTAGCAAAAGAATGTTGTACGGTAATGCTTGTTGGTGATATGGATATCTCACATCTTATAGTGTATGCCCAATAAATTGAGGAGTCAAAACTCAAGAAAGAGAAATCTACGGAGAAAAAGAGGTCTAGAGTGGATGATGATAAGTATTTTCATGATGGGTCTGATAGACATGGTCGCTCTAAGAATCGACAAAGGTTTTCCGGACAAGGTGCCTATAATGCTTCTAAGTATAAGAAAGAGAGGGTGTCTAACCCTAAGCCACAAGGAATTAGTAATGATTCCCTATGGCCTACTTGTGCTAGGTGTGGAAAGAGACATGAGGGTAGATGTTTAGCCGGTAAAAAGGGTTGCTTTAGTTGTGGTGAAAGTGGCCACAAGATGAGAGATTGCCCAAAGGCAAAAACTATGATAAGAGAGGGTAAGCAAGTTGCCACTAGTGGTGCGGATGAGAATGCTCAAATGAAGAATAGATTTTATGTTCTTCAAGCTAGAAATGAACAAGAGTGACCTCTTAATGTTGCTACAGGTATGTGTTTTATGCTTTATTTATATTCCAGTGTTGTTTGCTCTTTTTTAACTTTATATGTTAATTAGACTTTGATGTTGTCTTGAGTATGAGTGAGCTACATTATTGTTATGTGTTGTTGATAGTAGAACCCTACTTGGCCATTTTGAGCTTTGGGTATGTTTGGTGAAATCTTAAGTGATAACTTGATCCGACCTTAGAATTAAAAGTGATGGATTACTTCCTAGATAGAAAGGACATTGTGTGTTTCTATGTGGCCATGATTTATTTATATGCATGTTCATGAAAAAGCTTAGGTCTTGATAGAAATGACTTATGTGCATTGTTTTTCCTCATGTTGTAGTGCATTGAGTAGAGTTGCCTATAGAACTTCATGAAATGAATAAATAAGCATGCCTTAGTTTCGAGTGGAAAGATTCCTCCTTGAATGAATGCTTTTTGAGAGTAAATTGCATATAGGCTCCATGAGTGTATGTTTAGCATGTTTTAGCTTGGAGATGGTAGTTCCTCCTTGAATATGAGTAGATGTAGAATTTCATGCATTTTGGGTTGTTAGATGTAGTTCCTACCTCCTTATGTTGCATTGAGTATGTTTAGCTTGGATTTACAGTTTTACTCCTTGGTTGTGTGCATTTAGATTAGTTGCATGCATAATGGATTGCTAGTCTAGAGTCGTGACCATAAGAAGTGCTTAGAGTGTCATTCGAGGATGAATGTTCCCAAGGGGGAGATATTGTAACACCCCGTAGTTTAGTAGGTCAACTAGAGCTTGACATGAGGGTTAGAGTCATAGATTTAACCTCCCATACTTATAATGAAGGGTTTAGGGTTAAAGCGTCAAGGTACGACTCTCCAAGGAACAACCAAGGGCCCTTGAAAAGGACCCTAGCAAAATCCCCCTAAAAATTGCCCCAAGGTAGTGCATCCACGAAGGGACCTACACCCCATAAGGGGGTCCACACCTCGTGGATGGTCTCGTGGGTCAGGGCCCCTAAATTACACCTGTAGACCACCACCGACGGATGACCAGCATGCCCCATGGGTCCACCCACGTCCCGTGGGCGTGGTCTCGTGGGTGAAGTAGTGTACATATTTGAGACGGTTAAGTGGCGATATTATGGAACTTTCTGGAATTAATTAGGGGTTAAGTTGTGTCATTTTATTAGAGTTTCGACCACCTATATAAAGACTTTAGACCCTTAATTTAGTGATTCTAAATCATTATTTCAATTCACCAAAACGAACCCAATTCCCTCTCAAATATTCTCTCCCTAGAAAGCGAAGAAGAATAGGAAGAAGATCAAGCTAGGTCAAGTCAAGACTCCATTGTTGCAAGCTTTGTGAGGTTTTATAATCAAGTTATGTTAGCTTATTCATCCATGGATACTTCCATCTATGGAGCCCCCTAGAATTCTTCCAATTGTGAAGATGAAATCCCTAATTCAAGTTAGGGTTCCGTCCAATATTGTGGGTTATGTTAAGTGTGAATCCAATTGAGTGGATACTGCTTGTTTATGATTGAATTAGTAGTGAATCATGATATTATAATGATATTACATGTTTTCCATGGCTAACCTTAGGCTAATAGATGAAATTGAAGTAATATGGGTTTATGCCTTGTGAAGGAGAAATTGAGGATTTATAGATAATCTTCTAGAATTGATGACATGTATAGTAATTGTTCAAC
This sequence comes from Solanum tacnaense, assembly GCA_029582525.1. NCBI lineage: Eukaryota > Viridiplantae > Streptophyta > Magnoliopsida > Solanales > Solanaceae > Solanum > Solanum tacnaense. The sequence goes on from JAJOOD010000392.1 coordinate 41,822, forward strand.
AATAAAAGCAAGTAGACATGAATTGAACTATATTATAGTATATATGATGGATCGTGACTAGAAAGACTTGAGATTGAACCTTTATGATGACATATGGCTAGAATCACTTAAGAATGAAGCATGTGATTAGAATGACTTGAAATCTAGGTATGTATGATGATTGTAAGAAGTAAAGCTTTGAGAGTAAGGCTTGTAGCCATGAATGATGATTGGTAGGGCTTTGAGAGTAAAGCTAGTATGTTGAATTATGTATGTTAAGGCTTAAAGAGTGAAGCTTATATGATAATGGTAGACTACTAGATAGAGTTACTGTGGAAGGACTTTACCCACATGACCTAGATTTTGAAAGTATGAGATTATGCATGTTCTTACAGAACTTATGTAAATGCTTTATGAACACTTTGAGAGTGAAGTGTCTATGATTATGATATCTTTTTGTGTTGTTGAAAGGCAATTCTCATATACACACTTAGGCATGAATATGCTAGGAGATGAAAGGTTCTCTCACATAGAATGATTCTAGGTTGAAAGGCTTACTCACCTAAAATGAATCAAACCATGTTAGACTAGAATAGCTTGAAGTTGTGACATAAGATCCCTTCATGAATAACTTGACTTGGTAAGACAAGACCATCTCAAGGGCAGCTTGAGTTTAAGACCTCATGGTAGGCTTATATTGAGAAATCACACTCTTCTTAAAGGTAGCCTGCACTAGTATTCATAGAATGCTTGCATGGTACCATGAATTGGTTAGGCCAAATCACTTCATTGGTAGGTAGGATGGTGACATAATACCCTTCCTTGTGTAGCTTGGACTTGCATGATAGTATTCCTCCTTTGGTAGCATGGTCTAGCCTATTATGGTGACTATTCCATGGTAGCTTGTCTAGTCCAATATGGTGAATATTCCTTGGTAGCTTGCTCTAGCCTAATAGGGTGCTATTCCTTGGTATTCTAGAAATGATAAATAGTAATCATTTAAGTATGATAGCCTAAAAGTGGTACTTAGTATAGGTAGGATTATGGGGTCTTATCCATGCATTGCAAAAGTATGACTTGAAGCTACTTATGAAGTGTTCTCTTATATGTTGTATGCTTAGCTTGGATTGTTGCTATAGTTGCCTTCCATGATATGTTGAACTAAAGGTGAGGATTCCCTTGTCTATGAGAAATAAGCTAAGGATGAGATCCAAAGATGGTAAGTATGAATATGATGACCAAAAAGGGATACTTAGTCTGGGTGGGAATATGGGGTCACATCCATGCATTGCACAAGTATGGGTGGAGGTTACTTGAGAAGTAGTTCTCTTATGATATGAAGGACTAAGGATTGAATAATGCTTATGTTAAGTCTATGTTGGAGATTACGCCTATGACTATGTTGTTGTCTCTTTTGCTTATAGTTTATGTTTCATGAAGTATCTCTTATGATTATGGCATATGATTCATGTTGACTAACCCTTATGTTATGCTTTTATGGTATTATGCTAGCAATCATATTTAGTACAATTTGTACTAATGCATACTCTTGCCTACATTCTTATCAAATGTAGGGTCTGGCGATCTTGAGTTCCATCTTTGATATGCCAGCTCAGGGTTAGCTTGGGGTCACTCGTGATCCTAGGTCCCGTGTTTACGTCCAAGGGGTAGCCTCAGGGTGTGACACTTACAAATGTTGAATATTTTACTCATATGAGCATATGGGTCTTCGAATTGCATACCATAAAATAGGACTCTGAATGTAAGCATTTGCATCAGATTGCTAGTAACTACAAACATCTATCTGGATGGTAGTGGAGGTTCAACTATAGCACTCGTTGATCCAACATCATTATGATCAACCCTGTAATTATCACGCACATCGGGTGCTTGTTGATCTTGCACTATCGCAGGGTTGTTCTTATTGTTTCTTGGTACCTCTTCTAGACTTGGAAGCTGAGCTCTAGGATTATCCTCTTGTCCAACTCCGATAAGGTAGTCGTTCAGCCCTAGATTCGGACCACATCTGACGGTCACCATTCTTCACAGAGTTTTGTTTAATTCTGGATTGAAAGGGGTCAGGGGATTGCCTTGACTCCGTGTACTCTACATACACTTTGAACTAAACTTGTAGAGAACAAAAATAAAAGAAAATGTAAATCGAGAAATAATTGACTAACAGTGCAATAACAAAATTGGTCTAATCTAAAAGCCTTATACCCTGGCAACATCGCCAAAATTTCTTACGCCCAAACATTTCCTTAAAGAAGTATAAACAGTCGTTGTTCAAATAAAGAACCCAACAGAGGTTAGGATCGATCCTACGAGGAATGAGGTCTAGACTTAGGCTAATTAACTGTTGATTGTACTTTTAGTAATTATTTTCGTAAAAAGAGGGTTTCGTGAAATATTTTATTAATTGATTGATTTTAGTAATAAGTAACTAAGTAAACATGATTTAATGTTTTGTAGAATCAATAAAAGATGAAATTAGGGTTTATGTGTTCCCCAAAAGTCCTTAACGCATTAAACCTTATAGTAGTACCCGTGTCTAGTGTTTAACATGTAAAGTCGGTAAGTTATGTATCTTTGAAGTGATTGGTCGTCCAAATAGGGAATTTCACCACTCAACTTTGTCGGTCTACGGGTGTGTGCTTTACTAACCCTTACCCTTGACCCCAAATTAGCTCTCTCAGAGATGGTTTAAGTATTAGATATCATTTGTAATCACCAAATCTCTGTTGTAATGTCTTTTCCCATTCATTACTTCCTTTGTCTGACAAGTAGGAATAAGATGGGTTCTAACATTGACCACCGTTAAAAACATTCAAAACAAAGAGATTAACAATACATGCATAAACAATATTCAAGAGTTACAAATCATTAGGTCTATGTTGTTAATTCATCATGGTTCCCACAACCCTAATGGTGGATTTAGCTACTCATTCTTGAGCTATCACAATTCATAATAATATTTTAAAAATAAATCATGAACTTACAATTAGAGTATTTGAATTTCGTAATCTTGAATTGACGAACAAAAAATTGTATTAAACCAATGCTTCAAGAATTAAAAGTGACAAATTGCTCACCAAAATAATTCTCAAAACCAAAATTAAAGTAAGAAATTGTCTAACCATAAAAAACATAAACTAAAACGAATATTAATAAACATATAATCCTAAATAAAGTAAAAAAAAGGAAACGTAGAAAAGTGGGCTTTGACAGTCAAGTCTACAAGTCATGATCTACAGCTCATAGGTCAAACTACAACTCGTAGACCAAGCTCGTAGAAGGAAGCTTCTTCAAAGGCTATCTGGACTCTCCCTATGGGCATGATCTATTACTCGTATACCTTTTTATGGTACGTCTTGGTGTAACACCTTGGATTTCAAAAAGGATTTTTTTGCATGTTTTTGGCTACATGTTTTGATCTACGAGACCACTCAATGATCCGTAGGAAGTTCTACGGGTCGTAGACCAGTCTCGTAGGTAGTGGGGGGGGATTTCTTTGAAGATAAAGTTCCAGTACTTTTCTTATGATTGACCAGTACGGTCTATCAAATTATCTATGACCGTAAATAGGTCTGGTAGAAAGGTCCCATACTTAGTCAAATTATGAGGTTTAAGTTGAGTTCTACGGGTTGGGTCTACGGACTGTAGAAAGTTCTACGGGCCGTAGAAGGGTCTCATCGAAAATGAGTAAAATTCATGGTCCCAATACTGGTCTACGGTTGACCAGTACGGACCGTAGAAAGTTCTACGGTCCGTATTTCTGAATCGTAGATCGAGTTCGGCAGTTATTTTAAGAGGCTTTTTGGGTCTGCTCCCTATTATTTTAAGGCTTAAAATATGATGTGTTGACCCTTATCTTAAGCCCAATATAAATCCTTTAAGTCCTAAATCTAACCATTTTAATTCATTCTCCTATTTCCCCAAAACCCAACCAAATTCACTCCCTAAATTTTCCTCTCAACCTAAGGAAGATGAAGAAGACCTAGGATTCAATACAAGTTTCCAATTCACCATTCATCTTGGGTTTTAGTATCAAGGTATGTGGGTATTCACTCATGGAGTCCACTCCTCCATGGGTTCCTCAAAGTTTCCAATTTCTCAATTTTAATTGATAAAAATAGGGTTCTTGTTAGTTCTTTATAGGTTTCCCTCAATTATGATTTATTATTGTTGATTAAGTCTTCTAATGCATGATTTAGTAATACATGATATTTAGTTGAAATTATATTGACCCATGATAACTCTCAAATCACCCTTCAAAACCAATTAAAAAGGCGAGCGATCGTAGTCAGTAAAAACCCAACGAAGAGTCGAGGTCGAATCACACAAAGAACGGTGTATCGTAGAGAATTCTTTATCGAGAGATTAGGATTTTAAATCAGCTTATTTAGAATAGTAAGAACAAATGGGTAGATGGTGCCACCAACTTATTATAAAGCTTTTGTTATCAATTATCGTAATTAAACTAATATTTAAACGAAATCAAGAATTAACAAGCAATCTAGAGGTGTGGGGATTGGAAATCAATATAATATAGGAGTAAACGTGCTGCTCTATAGTGATATTCATACATGAATAGGCTAAGTCATTTACAAAGACGCTAATCATCTTACAATCTCAAGCTTCTACGTCTAGAATCTCCTTTCGATCTCATCTAATGTCAATTCTTAACAACCCAATACCTTACTCTATCCCCTCTTTTAAGAACAGGGCAAATAGATCCAACCCATAACCTCTCTTTCGAGCAAGCCAAGGACATCAAACCTAAATTTCTAGTATTGAACTAATTACCCACTATAATTAATCTCTTTTGATCAACAACCAAAGATCGGAAGTAGGAATTAAGTTGCAACCTTAACCCTTATGTTAACCCCATGATAATGAGACCAAACTTATGCAAGAACAACAAAAAAATAGAGTATAGCACAATACTTACTACATTAAATTGACACCCAATCTCATTAGAGCACCCCCTAGATCTTAGGGTTTTATCCACCCATCACAAAAAGTGAAGAAAGAATACCTTCCATGAAAGCAACCATGGGTAACGTAAAATCAAGAAATTAAGAGTAAACCCACTTTGGATTTTACTTCAAATTATCGAATCAAGATTCAAATGGTAAAACCCTAAGATGACTGGAAAAGTGTTCTAAAAAGTAAAATGTTTTCTCTCAAAACTTTCTCATGAAATCAGTTGTTCAACACTCTGCTCGAACACCCTTAAAACTCTAACCACTGGGCTATTTATATTTCCCCAAATTTTGGCCTAAAAATCCACTTCGCAACCAACTCGACGACATTAGCCGAGCTCACCTAACTCACTCGGTGAATTGCTTTTTTTCACCAGTTCACCTTCATGATGCTCTAGGCTTCAGGTGTTTGAACATCACTTTGAAAACACGATTGAGTCAACCTTTCTCGTTCGACACATCATCGAATATCACTGTTATTTTCGCCTTTTGAGCATCAAATCTTTGCCTTGCACACTGTCAGATTAGGCAATGTGCTTTAGATCCACCTTTTCCATTTGGCGTGTTGCCTTTTCTACTAGAGTTCACAGACTCTCTTTGGTAGACAAAAGTGCTATGCACTTTCAGATTGGGTGAGGTCTTACTCAATCGACAATCTGCCCTTCATGCTTGGCGATCAACAATGTTTGTTTTGCACTTCTTTTGCATTTTTAGCCGTTCTTTCAAGCTTCAGTCCATGCCTTGTCTAATTGTCTTTATAGCTGCAAATCATCAACATTTGATTAGAAAAGGACAAAGTGAGGCATTGAGGACACCAATTATTAAGCTAAATGAACCTTAAATGAGTGCAAATCTACCACTCATCAACACCCCCTACTTAAACTTTTGCTTGTCCTCAATTAAATCAAGAACACCATAAGCTCAATAAGGGTGTCTACGACAGTAATCAATGAGTTAAAATTCAAGAGCCATGGAAAGAGTATTCTTAATAGCATGTTACCCTAAATCATGATAAAAAAGCTTCACATGATGACTCGCTAGTCTTAACACAAGCTCAAGCTCACTTTAGCTTCTTGTCCAATGCAAGAACATGTTTCAACAGATGCATTCAAATGCCCTCACATCAAGAACGATTACATGCTCTCACAAAGCAAATCAACAAAGGTAATAGGAATCAATGCAACTTTCACTCTCTCAAAAGAGAAATACATGCAAGCTTTGTCGCATAGGTTTGCCTATATTTTTCAACCATCAAACAACTTAGTTCATATAAGATCCAAAGGGTCTTTTAGGCTTGTAATGGGGCTAAGGGTTAAGGCATGGTCAATTTGAATAAGTAACTTACACCTTTTTCAAAGCGTTGTTGCAATCATCATCACCTTTTCTCAAGTTCTTTTCCTTCTTTCTCATTTGAGGACTCAAGTCTTAACTTTTCACTCAATTTATTTGGAACTCCCTTTTATTTGATTCACTTCTCCTTTTCATTTTCATTTTTCTAGGCTATTCTCATCAAATTGATGAAAAATACACACAATTTTTTAACTTTTTTTTTGTATAAGGAGGGGTTCTTTTTTCTTGTAAAACTTTAAGATTTGAGTCTCATTTCTTCTTCTTTGCTCTTCACTTGGCTCTCATTCATCCTTCCTATCCACACCCCATACTTAGGCTTTTGTCCTAAGTGGGCTATTCAAGTATCACAATGCTTCAAAAATGATTTTAGGTGAGAAGGTAGGGGTAATTTTGGCTCAAGAGGCTTTTTTCAGATGTCAACTAATAGGTTAGGCTCAAATGGTTCACACCCTCACAAGGTAGTCACCCAAGTATTAATAGAAAGTTTGGCTCCCTCATTGAATTTTCTCCCAAGATCATGTCCCACATTCACCAAGATTCAACTAATTGGACTAACAAGGCAAATTTTAGGACTCCACATGCATGTTTTCAAGTAAACCTCACCACACATGGCACTTCAAAAGACACTCATCAAGCACATCCCAAAAATATCAAAAATGCACGTGTGATGGTCATTGCAAGGCTCACATAACGGTGCTAGTCAACACAAGATTCAAACATATTGCTCAAAAGATGTAACCACATCGATTTCACTCTTGCAACACCAACACTACACAACATGCTCATCATGAGTACTATTTAAGATTGATATTGAAACAAAATTGATTCCCAAATTGTTATCAATGAAAACAACAAGCATTTCATGATTTGAACTCATGGGGGGTTCCATTAATTAAAAGAGAATGAAAATTAAAGTACAGAGACACACTTTCCCAAAATAGAAGCACTCTGATATAAAAAAAACATTAACTACAAAATTTCAAAATATGAAATAAACAAAATACAAGCAAAAGGGTAATTTTGACACGAAGGTCCTCACCCCACCAAAAATAAAAAGTAGTGTCCGCAATGTAAAATAAACGTAATACTAGAGGCTAAGATATAGGATTCCCCTGACAAGATATGCCTATGGAGCACTCTCATCCGGAGTCTCTGGTGGAGAAGCCTCAAGTGGGGCATATGTGCTCGGCTTGGGCATCAGTGCCCGTCTCAGCAATTAGAAGTGTGGGGGAGTCTAGAGTGACTCCACTGGGTCCAACAACTAAAGTCTCTTAGAGAGACCTCTCTAGGGTAGCCTAAATAACGACCTCCTCAGTCTCGTGCACCTCTATCAAGGTCTCAACAATCCCATGCTCATCATCTCTCAACCCCTCCTCATCGGTCTCCTCAGCCAACTCCTCATCCTCAACATTCTCATCTACACCGACCTATGGTACAGAAGAGGAAGGTGCAGTACTAGGCATCTCGAGTGTGGGGGAAGCATCATCTGAAAGGGAAACATTTCCCCAAAGTGTCGAGATGTACATTGACTGAATTTGGACCACCTCAGCCTTCAACATGGAAACCTTGACCCTAAGGGTGTCCAAAACACTAGAACTACCCGCAGTCTTCTCCAACACATCTATCCTTGTAGTCAACTCATCTATTCTCATTTTTTGTCCATCAACCGTCTTCTTACACTTGACCACTTGCTCAGACAAAGAATCCAAGGCATTCAGGATAGCCTGGTCAATGAGCATGGGAAAATTCTTCTCAACTCGGGCAGCTCTAACATCTGCTGACCGGGAAAGACTCCCCATCTAATATATAAGTGTCAGGATCAAGGGAGGACGGGCAACCGTAGAAAGGGGAGGTCTTATACTAGCAGCGTAAACAGAAAGACCAACATCAGATAAGGGAGTAGGAATACTTGCCTGCTCCACAAAAGGAGTAGATGTGTTGGTCTCCGGAGTTAAGGTCGTAGGGTCAACTAATAGAGTAGAGTCTAGTGGTGGGTGCTTCCTCTCAGCTGCATCATCCCTAAAAAATTTAGCCTCGATCCTTTAAATATCACTAGAGGAGACTGACGTGATCCTAACATCAGTTTTTACTCAAAAGGGGACTCCGGCTTTCTCGCATAGCTAGGTAATGAGTACCGGAAAAGGAAGAGTAATATCTCTTCCAAAATTATCTCACCCACATTAATTCTCCCTCTCAATGATGTAAGCTACTAACATGGCCTCTCGATGCCTGAGTATAGACTCATTTTAGGAAGGCATCACATTGCTATTGATAAATCCAAACCAGTACCTCGCCACTATGCTCATGTTCTTGTTTTCAATTTTAGCACCTCCACCCATCCAATGCGGTGCAGACTCGCTGAATATTATAGGGGCAGTCACTATTTCAATTGATCAAAATGTGTGTCCATCCGGGACTTATATTCGTCAATCAGATCACCAGGGTGCCGAATGCTTCATTTATCGCAGTGTTATGACACTGCACCATCTTTCCTAGGACTTCTATTTTATCCACTATCTTCCGGACAATCCCTTTCCTCTTTTTTGGTAATGCCTTTGCATAGGCATCGTAGAACTCTCGTACCCACCTGGGTATGTATGGTCGCCTGACTCTTGTGAACTATTCTAGATTGTGGAATATGATTGTTCTCCATATTTTGGGGTATTCACTCATAACCCCATCAGTAGAAACTCGATGCTCCTCCAAAATTGTGTGTTTCACATCTGCCTTGCGCGTTTTCCAAGCTCTTGGCGCTATAATCGGGAGAACATGCGAAGCAGGGTTGGGGTCTTGAGCCGGTGAAACCAACTTTGAATAGATATTATTCCCTATATATAGTCTTTAAGTCCTAAATCTAACAATTTTAATTCATTCTCCTCTTTCCCCAAAACCTAACCAAATTCACTCCCCAAATTTCCCTCCCCACTTAAGGAAGAAGAAGAGCTAGGGTTCAATCCAAGTCTCCCATTCACCATTCATCTTTGGCTTTTAGTATCAATGTGTGTGGGTGTTCACCCATGGAGTCCATTCCTCCCTGGGATCCCCAAAGTTTCCAATTTCTCAATTCCAATTTTCAATTGATCAAATTAGGATTCTTGTTAGTTCTTTATGGGTTTCTTCAGTTATGATTTATTATTGTTGATTAAGTCCTCTTATGCATGATTTAGTGTTAATACATTATATTTAGTTGAAATTATATTGACCCACACATGATTCATGATTTTCAACTTGAACCTATGATGAACCCTTGAACATATGAACTATGAGTTTTGGGAGATTATGCATGTCTTGTTAAAATGATGTTTATGATGATAGGGTGACTTTAGATGAAAGTATCAATGTTATTATGAAAGAATTTCTCACATACAAATATGATCATGATTTGTGAAAGGTATTTCTCATATATGGATTCTCATTGGTGAAAGGTTTTCTCACCTATGTTTGAATTGCAATTTAAGGAGCTCTTCTATGTTTTGATCTTTAAGATGTGCATTGGTATTGATCATTGACTTTCCTATGATATATTGATATTTGACTTTTATCTATTTCGTTGGGATTTATACTTAGCACCAAGAGGACTTTGAGGTGGAGGCTCAAACAGGATAGTCTCTAGTAGCAACCTCTAGTCCCAAACTACGTGCCCTCATAGGTATGTCTTAAATGACCCAGCTAGTGGATCCACTTTAGCAAAATATGATATGTACGGATACTACCTTGGCAAGTAGACTCCCCTTCTTTCGGTATGAGGGATATACCAAATTCCATGATATAACTCTCATGGTCTTATTGTCGGTTAAAGCTAATATCCCACAAAAACGACTATGTTTCTTCAAGGCTTTCTTATGTCTTTTATTTTAAATGCATTGACTAGATTTCATGATTCATATGGCATTGCTTCTTTAAGCTTTTAAATTTTCAAATATTGGTCATGCATTACATGTTTAAGTTATTTATGTTACCATGTCTATTTTATGCATATTGCATCATACTTAGTACATTTCATGTACTAATGCATACTTGTGCCTACATTGTCTCATTAATGTAGGCCCGACGCTCCTACCTCTCACTCTCGTGGTTAGTTGATTCTTCCGAATTTAAATGATTGATGAGTCCTCATGTTCCGAGGACCGAGACACTTTTACTTGCCTTATGTCTTTCTAGTTTTCGTATGATGTATGTGGTGTATGAGTTACGTCCCAGCCGCTTCTTTTGATGTTTAGATGGTTTATTGTGACTTATGTTAGACTTCCATTTTGTCAAACTCTTTTGGAATATGAAATGCTATCTTTTTACTTCTTTATTTCTATTATCTTGTATGATGTATGCTAAGTGGCTAGTGTAGGGCCTGTCAGGGTTCTATACGTCATATTACACCTAGGGTATACTTTGGGTCATGACAACTCGTCGTTCAAAGTACTGGGACTCATAATTTCTTTCTCTTTCTATGATTCAGAACTGACTCGTAGGTCATCCGACGGCTCGTAGTCTACTTCTGTCTCCCCATACTTAGCCAAAATATCAACTTCTTCTTCAACCTTCATCTATGAGTCAATCCTATGGCTCATAGCATGGACTACGACTCGTAGTTCATCAAAAACCAGTTGCTTCATTCAATTTCCATCATCGAACTGTCACAACCTACTTTCCTACAAACATAGATAAAATAACATCAAACTACTAACGAATGCTTAGGACACATGCAAAACTCCAAGTTTAAAGCATTATAAGCACGGTAAATTTGCGGTACATCACATACCCGTAACTACTTTCAAAGGTATTGTATCATCTTCAGCTTCATCATCAACATTGAAGTATTCATTGTACTTTATGTATGATAAATTTATTTTTTATGTGACTTTAATAAATATGATATTAACCTTCATTGAATCTCATAACACTCTTTAAAATAATAAAAACTAATTTATCGATTAAATAATATATCTACAAAATAATAATATTTCGTGGTCCCACTTATATTAATTTAGTGAGATTTTACTGTAAATATGAAAATTGAGCAAAAAAAAAAACATGTTTTCTAAAGCAAAAAAAGGTCAAAATGCCCTCAACGTATTAGAAATGGTAATGCCTTCCTTTCACCTATTAGATCAATTTTGTCCTTCTTACACCTATTGGGTGAAAAATGTCCTTAATCTACTAGAAATGGTTCAAATTTATCCTTCAGCTAAAAATATGTTTATCAACTATTAAATACTACTCTTTCCGTCCCAATTTGTATGACTTAGTTGGACTTTGCACAAAGTTTAAGAAAAAAAAGAATTCTTTTTTAATTTTATGGTCTAAAATTAGTCATAGATATTTGTGTGGCTATAAATCATGTTATTAAGGGTACAATGAATATTTTAAATTTAAATTGTTACTAAATATAGAAATGTGTCATTATTTCTTAAACTAACTAAAAAGGAATGTGAATCATATAAATTGGGACAAAAGGAGTAGTTAATATACCCGCCTTCACACGGTATTCAAATATCTTATTACAACTTAAAATATAAAATTTTGTTAATATCAAAATCTTTTTCGCATTCAAATGCGAATAAAATTGTGTCTTAGTTTTTTAATCCATTTTACTACTATTAACATATTAGTTATATATCTTTTCTTTCATTACTTAACAATTTTAGACTTTTAAAGCTACTGGATTTCATTTAATTTATGTTAAATGATATTGTATTTACACTTTTTTTAAAATAAACATATGTATATCTTAAAAAAAAAAACTGTCAAAAAAATATATATTTTTGTGTGTATACGCGCATAATGGAATTCATAATTGTTTATAACTAATATAATATTTTTAAACAACATATATTCAGTTTAATTCACATGTTAATTCATATATTTTATTTATACTAGTTTTACGGCACGTGTGTTGCACGTGTGTATCGTATATATAGTATATGATGTTGTAAAATAGCATTAATATTACTAAATTAAAGCTTTTTAGTAAATAATTGTAATTGAACAAACATAGGACAAGTGTTTTTAAATTATTAATACATATTGTCACAGAGTTACTTGTATTTTGAGATCAAAATGACAAGATATCATTAAAACATTTAAAAATACATTCAAAGTTTAAATATGGGAGAAAGTGACATTTCTTTATTAATATTATTTCTTACTTCACTCAATTTTGTAAGCAAATCTAACAAACAAAATGGAAAAAAAAATATACATTCAGAAAATATCACCAATAGCCTTTCCTCTTGAGGTTATAAACATAAATGATGTAAATCATTTAAGTAGAAATTTTGTCTTAAATATTTATACTTGAAATTTAGTATGTGCATGACACTAACTAGAATTACCATAAGTATTTCAATATTTTATCTTTATATGTAACATATCATTTACAAAATATTATTACTAAATTAATAATACAGAGAGGTAATTTTACCAAAAAAGTGTACTTTGTTGTTATCATGAATGATGGTTATATATACTTCAGTAGAATAACTTAATTTTAATATATGAATAACATCACCTATGGTGAAAAATATTTCATTTCATTAAGTTTCTACCTTATCTTTGTGGAATTGTAGTCTTCTCCTTTTTTCTACCGCATACATATAATATAGTTGTTGTCTAATGAAAATATCTAGTATCTTATAGAAGTTGTATCATGATATAAAAATATTTAAATTTTTCAATGATAAAAATTAATAGATGAATAAAATTTAAAGTATTATTTATAGAATCATTAATTTGATTTAAGATCGTCTTATGATCAATCAGTATTTTCTTATCTATTTTTATATAGCTAGTAAGGAGTGTATCTTGTGACATAAAGAAAAATTATATGGAACAATACATAGCCAATAAAGAAGGAACACAAAAATATATGGTCATGCTATATTCACTCTAGTGTTTCATTTGATTTAAATCTCTTGCAACCAACACTTTACTTTCTCCATTTATTTTTACATAGATGTCCATTAAAAATAATTATTATCATAGCTATGTTATCATATTATAAGTAAAAG
>JAJOOD010000393.1:0-31990 GCA_029582525.1 Solanum tacnaense
AAGTTAGTAAACTACGACAAACAAAAACAAAAGAATTTTACTAAACTAAGAATTCTCAAATAACACCACTTCCCGGCAGCGGTGCAATTTTGATGTTTAAGGACGTAATCAAGTGACACTATTTCAGTTCAAGTACCATACGATCGTGTGTAGTAATATAACCCAACCAAGGGTTGGGATCGTTCCCACAGGAAGTGGTTTTGAGAATTAATAGAAAAATAAAATCTAGGTCTATTTAGTCATAGCTATAGATATTGACGATTAAAAACATACTAATTCTAAGGGGTGACGCAAGTGTCAATTATAAATAGGGGTTTGTATTGATTAACAACTAAAAATAGCAAAAATATAAGGAAATGAGATTTGGAGATGGGATTCTTGGGATATGATAGGAATACGGGATAAACTAGATTATCGGGTACATGCTTTTGATGGTAGATTGTTGAACATTTGTGACTAGGCTAGACTACAGTGGGGGTAAATTTTCTCTCGACAAACTTACCTTGAATCAACACGGTTTCTCTCGAACACCGAGTTGCTGCATTAAGCATAACCTCCACCTTAGCCCATTCACTCTCTCGAGCTGAATATGTGGGAGAAGGACTAGGATTCACTCTCTCGAGTTGATTCCATGTCGACCCAATACCACCAACTATCAATTTAGTAGTCTTAGGTTTACAACCTCTCTCTTGAGCAAGCCTATTAAGTTCATACACAACTACTAAACAAAATCACATTTAAACAACAAATAAACCATCAACAAGCAAGACCCAACAAATAATCTAACCCATATTCAAAGAATCACACCCCAAGAATTGGGGTTTTAGCTAGACATGTAAAAGAGATAAAAATCAATACCAATATCAGTTTCCACAAACTGGATATGAACAATTAAGTCTTAAAACACATCAAGAGTGAAGAATCATTGAGACCCACGTCCAATTTCTTGGAGTTGAAACTCTTTGAATCTTTAAGGTTTTAGAACAAAGTCTCCAAAACCCTCTCAAACTTGAAATTGAAAATATTCTATATCTCTATAATAATTGTCTATGACTTAATAATAAGTTAATAATTTAAACAAGTATTTAAAGTATTTGAAAATTTGTGCTATAGCGGATCACTCGGCGCAGTTAGTCAGGATCGCCAATACACTCGACGATCCGTCTTTTGGTCGATTTCATAACCTTCTTGCTTTAGTCTTCAGCATCTTCGCGCTTCTAGTCGTTAGGCGATATAATACTGCTTCGCGGAACAACTTGGTGACACGCTGACTGCTCCATTTCAGCGCCAACTTGATCTTTCCCTTGAGGGCTCAGCACACTGGAACAAAAGGCGATCTCCAAGCCGATCACCGACTCACCAACTAGGCTCGGCAATCTTCAAGCCTTCATTTCTTCGTTCTTTTCAGCCGCCTTGTTCCTTCTTGCTAAGTAGTGTCCATGCTTTCCCTCAAACTCCAAATACCTGAAACTTAAGGGTTTTCATTGGATATTGAGACAAAATATGCATTTGAGGACACTAATTCTATCAAAATATAGCCCTAAATAAGTCCAATTTGTAGACTCATCAACTTGCCACCGCCTCATCAATAACATCAATAGTGGAGACCACTTCAATATTACTTGGGTATTTCATTCACTTACAAACATTAAAGGTTACTTCATCTTCGTTCACCTGAAAGTTCAATTTTGTGCTCTCAACATCCACCAATGTTCTCCCGATTGCCACGAATGGTCTTCCCAAAATGATGGGAATTTCAGCATCTATTTCACAATCGAGAATGACAAATCAGCCAGGAAAATGAATCGGTCAACCTTTACCAAGATGTCATATAGTATCCCCACATTATGTTTAATTGGTCGATCCGCCATCAAGAGTCTCAATGTTGTGGCTTTCGATTCCCCAAACCCAAGTTATTTATAGATCGCGTATGGCATTAGGTTGATGCTTGCTCCCAAATTGCATAGTGATTTAGCAAATTGGAGCATGCCGTTGGTGCAAGGAATGGTGAACGCTCCGGGATCTTTTTTTTTTTTTATCAGTTGCTTAGTCATAATTGCACTACAATTATGGGAAACTTCAATTGTCTCAAAGTCGAAGCTCCTTTTCTTTGTGACTAACTCCTTCATAAACTTGGCACAACCCGGCATTTCCAACAATGCTTCCACAAGAGGGAGATTATTGGATAGTGTCTTGAACACCGATAAAAACTTCTTGAACTTCTCATCCTCATTATTCTACTTTAGACGTTGGGGGAATGGGGGAGATATTTTGGGTAAAGGTTTAATAACTTTTGGAATTGGATTGTGTTTCTCCATCACTTTTTGTGGTCCTTTGGCAATGATTTGAGGGATAGGTGTCTCTTCTTTCTCCATACATTTGTCTTCTTCACACCTTTCAGCTTCTTCATTGCACGTCACATCGCCTATTGCTACCTTTCCAATACGAGTAACCACAGCCAGCCCTCTATTATCATCTTCAATTGTCATTTTTTGTTTCAATTGTGCTGAAAGTAAACTCAATTGACCTTCAAGAATCTTGATTGCATCTGCATGAGAGTTCACTTTATTGTTCAATAATGAAAAGTCAGCTTTCATCCCTATCAACAAATCATCCGTAACTTCAACTTTATCAAGGATGCATGACCACAAATCATTTACCCAGGGACTACTTGCACTCTCTTTCGAATTTGGGCTCTCAGTCGAGTGAGGGTGGTCATGGTTATCCTCCCTTCTCCAATAATCACATTGCTTAGCCCAATCTTGATAGTATATCCTTTTCTCTTTCCCCTTGTGATAGTTCCAACCTTGATTCCTACCTTGCTGTAAATAGCGTTGATGGAAATCTTCCTCGTAACTCTTGGAGTTCTAACCTTGATTCTCCCCTGGCTTCGAATAACCTGAGGAAGAACCCTCCTCAACTCTAAATACTCCACTTTTCCCCTTGGGTTTTCTTGCATTCTCCCTCATATGCTCTTGTAATAGCTCCAGTTGGGTCAACATTTTCTTGATGTTTGCATCCCTTTTTCTTTCCTTATCAAGTTGTTCTTCTGTCATTCTAAAACAAAAAGGATAGACTTGATCCTCTTGAGTGTACCAAGCTTGATTTATTGTCTTCATGTCATCAAGAAGAAATGAAGCCACCTCAAATGATTGCAACATTATTCCCCCTCGTACCAATTGATCAGCCACTCATTTATTAAATGAATCAAGACTCCGGTAAAAATATTGGAGTAGCAAATCGTTTGGTAGCCTGTGATTTAGGCATTTAAGTAAGACTTTCTTAAACCTCACCCACGTTTCATGAATGGGTTCACCCTCCATCGCTTGAAACCTTGAATGTCGTTTCTAAGTTTCATCATCCTTCATAAGGGAAAGAAACTTGCATTCAATGCTATAATCAGATACTCCCATGATGTGATGGAATTGTTCGGTAACTCGGCCAACCACCTGCTAGCCTCCCCCGTTAAAAATAATGCAAATAACTGAAGCCAGATTGACTCTTGTGACACATTCGTGAATGAAAACGGGTTGCACACCTCTGTAAAATTTCTTACATGCTCATGTGGGTCTTCGTGTTCTGGCCCTCCATAGATTCCCCTAATTTGGAAGAGATGAAGAGTTGTGCTAGTGACCTCAAATATCGCATTTCCATCAGCTTGTGGTGTGCAAATTGCACCCATTTTACTTGATTTAAATGGGTTGTAAATACTATTGATATCTTCCATACCATCTCGATGATGTGCTTGACTACCATTCACCTCTTCCTCACTCATTTTACTTCTATGTAGTCAAACCAACACTACACAATACAACCTAAGTCAATTCAACTACAACCAACAAATTCAAAAGTCAAATCTTCGATCAAATAACTCTAAGTAATGCTACTCCCCGACAACGGCGCCATTTTAATTAACGTTTCAAGGACACTTTATCCAATTCTAAGTGTCAACGATCGTTAGTCATTATATAACCCAACCAATTGAATTGGGGTCGATCCCACAGAGAGTATCTTTCTTTGAATTCGAATACAAAAGTATGACACTGACCTTTGCAGCTGAGCGGCACACACTTAAGAGTTTAATAGTCAAATTTTTAGGATGTCATTATCAACACACTTCACAGTATTAACAAGAAACAATCAGATAATTAAAACAAATTTGGGGGATTGACTAACCAACTATCAAATTCAACTTAATGGGTGTACATCATTACCAACAATGCTAATTCATCGTGGGTAGAATAGACTATAAGTAAAATAACTTTCTCTCGAACAGTTGCTTTATTTCCGTTGAGTTCTCTCAAACCTCAATACTATCCATAAGCTAACTAGCCCACGTTCTCATCAAATCCACTCTTTTGAGCTAGATAAAAAGGTTGGATCTTTGGTTTCACTTTCTCAATTTGTATCCATCAAGACCCATGACTAAGAATGCAAAATTACTACGTTCGTTCAGTACTTCTCTCTCGGCAGGCATAAATTTTTTAAATTTATCACACCAAAGATGCAATAATAAAGTTAACCACCATAATAATTTAGACCCTCATCAGATTAACACTAACAATCGCTAATCGATAACACTCATTTAGTGTAATACAACAATTAGTCACATTGTCAAATCCCCAAGGTTAGGATTTTAGCCAATCATGGAGAAAAGATGAAAATCAACACCTGCCACATTTTCCATAGGTGGGTAAATGAAATTTGAAAGTTAAAATAAACTAACATCTTCTCTATTACAAAATCTCTATGAAAAACCTTGCTAAAATCACTTGAAATACACACTAGTAGTGATTTTGCTCTCAATCATATGTTCCTTACGTTTCTGAATACCTTCTCTCTCTTTAACAAATCAATTTATGCAAGTCTGATGTGTGGCTGTTTGGGACCAATCGGCGAGGTAAGTCAGGCTTCGCCGATCGTTTGGTGACTCACCAATTTTCCTCCATCTCGCCTTCATTTTTGCACCTCTTCTTAGTCCAACCACTGTATTTTTAGGGGAGCCAGATTAAGATCGCTGAATTATTCTGTGATGCCCCCTTTTTCCTTTCATCTCGCCCATCAGCACTTATTTGGATCTCCATTTGTATGTAAGATAATATAGTATTTTAGTTTTAAAGACTGATAGGTTTTAAGTATTATTTTATAAATTCCATAATATTAAATTCCTACACGAGGCACGGTTAATTTTATGAGTTTTATTTGAAATCAAGAAAAAATTTAAAACGCTAATATTTTAATCACTATATATTCAAAATATACTAATATAATTAATTAAAATTAATTCATTAAGGGTGAAACATTTCTAATCATGACCAAGGGAAAAATAGTCATTTTGCTCGGTTAAGAACAAATATCTTCTGCATCTGTAGAAGCATCTAGATAAATCTTTCTTTGTTATATTACTCTCAACCTCAAGCGGACGCTCTCAAGAAAATCTTCTGATACTCGAATTACATGAGTTAATTAGAACTAGAGGATTCAGAGTCTATTTGAGGATCCCAGTAGAGATGTTTCGAGAAAATAACCACCGATTATGGAAGATAGAAAACGATTGAAGAAGATTGAATGTAGACAATCAACATGTATCTATTCATACCATTTACAATGACTTGTACAAGTATTTATAGTTGCATACAATGGAAGATATTGAGCTAAATTAGTTGATAATTGATTTCTAGAAGTTAACTAAAATCCTGACTGTGTACTGTTCCTAACTATTTTTCCCGCAAAAATGGATAACTACTTTGCTGACTCATCTAATATAGAGATATACCAACAATACTCCCCCGCAAAAAGAGCCTTTTCCTCAAGGATCAAAACATGGAAATCTTTTCTTAAGGATGTTCGAGTACTCACAAGTAGCAGCATCTGCTGACAAGTCTTTCAACTTCACCAAGACTTGTGTAACTGCCTTTTTACTCTTGTTAACCTTCCTTCTCTGCCATATGGCTTCATGGTCTGAGCATTGGGGATTTTCTAAATCAGTGGTCGGCGGATAGGTCACCAGGGAAGGAACTTCATAAAATTTCTTTAGGAGGGACACATGCACTGTTTGGTGAATCTTCACTAAGTCTGGAAAGAGCAAAGTATATGCTTTTGGACCAAACTTTCGAATAATCTAGAAGGGGCCATAGTATTTAGCAGTGAGCTTATAATGAGGAGTCTATGATAAAGTCAATTGTCTGTAAGGCACGACCTTGATGTATACCCAATCACCAACTGAAACTTTTTTGTCACTTCTATGCTTGTCAAAATGTTCCTTCATCCTCAACTCAGCTAGTATCAAATGATGCCTCAATAATTGTAGTTTCAGTTCTTTATTGATTAGGGTATTATCCACTTCAGAAGATGAGGACTCACTTGGCATATGAGGTAAATGCAATTGGGGAGGTCTGCCATAAAGTGTTTCATAAGGAGTTAACTCAATAACAGAGTGATGGCAGTATTGTACCAAAACTCTGCCATAGGTAGGCAATCATACCACCCTTTAGCATCTTAAGGACAAAAACATCTCAGATAGGTCTCCAAGCACCTATTAAGAACTTAAATTTGACCATCACTCTGGGGATGATATGTTGAAGATAGATTCACCTGAACATTGTGCAATGAAAATAATTCTTGCTAAAATATACTGAGAAACTCAATATCCCTGTCATTAGCGATCTTATCAAGTAGACCATGAAGTATGACTATGACATCCATGAAAACCTTAGCTACCGACTAAGTTGTATAGGGATGTTTAAGAGGAATAAAATTATCATACTTGCTAAGCAAGTCAACTACCACCACTATGAATTCATAGACATGGGATTTTGGTAAACAATCAATGAAATCCATGTTGATTTTAGACCACATTACCTCACTCGCCAAACTGCCCAACGTGCCTACTTTCAATCCCGACTTCCAAAATCAACCCCCAGCCCCTGAAAACAAAATCAAACCTCACACATTCTCAATTAATCCCAAACCCATTATACCCATGCCACAGGGGTACTCAGACTTCCATCGGTTAGGCCAAAATTGGCCATTTGATTACTTTTGCCTTTAAGAACGACGTCAAATGCACCATCATTGGGCAAAGCATGTGATTTAGCACAATTTGGGTTACTCAGGCTTCACCTGACTAGATTGAACACCAATTAAGCATAACCCACAAGATTACAGCAAAATGTAAAACATGAAATTTGGGAATTCAACAACATAGACAATTAAGGAATGATATCGAATTTAAAATAGGCAAACAAGAATACTTATATGAATTCAGAGAAGCCCAGCACACATCTACACAATTTATAACCAAGCATTTGATTACAACCACTATTTACGAGTTTAAAGTTCGAAAAACCAATTAATGCCGAATATACGAATTTGTAAAGTTATTTGGAAAAGTATCCAACTCCGTAAACAGAATTAACGACTAAAAAGCGGTAAAATGCAAAAATATGGGAAATATAGAGTGCGGGTGTGATTATATGAAGTTAAGAAGTGAGGGAATGTGAAAGAGTTTGAAATTTTAAACCTTTGGCTTTTTAAAAACCGTCCAATTCGCGCCCTTTCAGTGGTATTATTTTTCTTTGCCGAACCACTCGGCGATACGCCAAGTGGTTATTGACCTCGCCGAGTTTTACTAGACCTCTGGTTAACTTGGGGGTCCAAATGGCAGACAAATTCGGGCTCGCTGACCTGCTCGGTGATTCACCGATTCCATTTTTTTATCAGCACAATCAACATAGGATTATTCCAAAAACAAAAATAAAGCAATAAAAACTTAGGTTGCCTCCCAAGAAGCGCCTTAGTTAAAGTCGTGGCATGATCCAAGGCCCTACTCAAACTTCATTCTTAGGGTTTGCCATAGTATCACTAGGCAACCGCACTTGTTATCTCGGGTTTAAATGAGAAGAAATTTAACCCATTTCGATCTCCAATCGCTTGATGGTGATGGAATGAGGGTCACCATCTGGTTAAGGGTAGATACATCTTCCTTCATCTTCTTCAAAATTTTATCGGACCCTTCATCCTTATTGAGAATACAAGAAGGCATATTCTCAGCCCGGCCACCCTCAGAATCTTTGGGCTTTTGACCCTCGTGTGGAGCAACATACCTATCCTTCTCCCCGTCTCTTTCCTTCCAAGTGGGCTTACGATCCCTCCACTCTCTATCATGATCTCTCCAACCCTCGTCCCTGTTCCAACCTTCGGTACCACTCTACCTTGGGTAGTTTAGACGGTAACCACCTCCTTGGATGGCTAGGAAGTTCACTTCCTCATTGTACAACACTTCAAACTTGGCCTCATCATGGTTTACACCCAACACCCAAAACATTTATACTTCTAGCACCAGCTCCCGTGACATTCTTGCCTAAAATGTCGAGTTGGGTCATCATCTTTGACATGTTTTGGTCCCTCTATTGATCTTTCTCAAGCTGTTCCTTTGTCAATTTAAAAGTGAGAGGAGAGACCTGATCTTCAAGGGTGTACCAAGCCCGGTTAATTTTGGTCATACCGTCCAAAACCTGGGCTGCTTAACGTAAGGTTGTTGCATCAGACCCCCCGGAGAAAGTTGATCAGCTACTCCCTTGTTCACTGAATCAAGGCTTCAGTAAAAGTATTGCAGCAAATCATTGTCAAGCAAACCATAAGTTGGGCATGCAGCACAAACTTCTTAAATCTTAGCCAATTCTCATGGATTGGCTCACCCTCAAAATGATTGAAGCTTTTGATGTTGTCCCTAAGTGTCATCATCTTGGAAGATGGGAAAATTGCACTTGGAATGTGCTACGACCCGAGCCTATACCCCGGACGTAACACGGCGTACAAGACTCCAAAAAGTATCATACAAGCCTTATAGCATGTCATCGCATAAGATCATAGAAATAGTGCGGAATTTAAACCTTATCTTTAAATCCATACAATCGAAAATCATTAAAAATAACTGAAGTCTACTTGTCTCACATGGCCATCTAAAAACATCCTTGAATCAAAAGTATGATCATGACACTTTACAATAGAAAGTCAACAAAAGTCTATTACACTCAAAGACATGACACATCAAAAAGTACTTGTCCCCGGATCAATGAGGACATACCACAAGCCTTGGAAGAACTCAATCCAAGCTTCAACAAGAGGGAATCGTCTCAAATGCTGGAACCTACACTTTGTAGTAAAAATAGAAGAAATATGGGGTAGAACATTTAATGTACTAAGTATGATAGCCATGCAAAAACAATACTTAAAATAGACATCTTATTTGAAAATCATGCATTATGCCAATTTGAGAAAATTTCATGAACATAAGTATAAGAGGAATAGGATACAACATAATCAACATACAAGCCATTTCATCTCATTAAGCTTTCACCTTAAACAACCCCAAGCTATACTTTGTGCAATATATGAATAACATCCCATACCACCATCCACACTAAGTACCACATTAAGGCCACCAAAAGTGAACTTACCATTCCTCCTCTTCATCTTTAACAAATACTTATACATATGGAACATAAACATTTCATAAGTCATCAAAAAGAAGTAGCTAATGATACAATCCAAGTAAAGCATGCATCATCACATTAAGCATTAGAGTCAACATTCTTCATTAGCTTCATTCAGAACACAATCATTCGTTAAACATTAAGACATTAGAGTAACACACCATCACTCCTCTCAAAGCCTACTTGTGCAATGCATGGATGAAGTCCCATACCCCCCACCCACACTAGGTATTGAATTCTTGAGAAGCCATAGTTCATTATCATTCTTTGAGGGGGTTAGCCTTAACCGACATAGACCATGTGAGCAATTCATGGAATCCCAGTGTTACCTACACCGAATAAGGGATTCCTAATTGCCTAAGGTAGGATCATTACTTTTAGCTTAGGTGGATCCACTAGCTATAAACCTATGTGGGCACATAGTTATGGGATAGGGAGATTGCTTATATATACCCCACCACAACTCATGGATGAGCATTCATCTCATGAGATTTCTACTAGATACCCCGCCTCAACTCACGGATGAGCACCCATCTCAAGACATATCCACTCAGTGCTTAGCATTAATCCCCAAGGGGTACTTAACATTCATTACTTTAGTTCATTAGTATGTGATAAGAGATTGTTACTAGATACCCCGTGTCAACTCATTGATGAGTATCCATCTCAAACCCAACATTCATTCATTAAGATAGCTCATAGATTCTGAGATGAGAATTGCCTTTCAACTAAGAATCCCCATATTGTTAGAAAGTCCTTTCACAACATGTCATTATCATTCATTATTGTACAGTTGAGAATAGCATTTCAATCAACACATAATCGTAGAAACTTTCTTTACTATACATTCATGAGTGTGTGTGTATGTGAGAATAACCTTTTACATATATCATAATCATTCATAAGTGTTAAATTGAGAATAATCTTTCAATACTAACACAATTTCATTCTAAACATGATCGTAATACTTTCATTGAGATCACACACATATACTTCACATCATAATCATACATAATCCTTCATGAAATAGCCCTTCAGGGCTGTGAATCAATCTCAACCCAAACATCTAGAAAACTACATTAGATAAAGGAACTATAATGATTCAATAACTAATTCAATATAAACATAAACATTTCAACATACTTTCGTGACCAATCAATTCCCAATCACAATTCACAACTTAGGATTTTTGGGGAAACTTGGCTTCATAGAGGAAATTCACCATAATTCATCATTAATTTAACAATCCACTCATAATGCATCATATATAAACCTTTGAAACACTTTGGAATTTAACCCCTGAATAGATTGAAAACCCTAGGTTTTTTTGGGGGATTTTGGAAACTTGAAATAATCTCTTGATAGGGCTCCTTGATTGAAACTTAATAAAGGATGAAGACTACCATACCTTTAGGGAAGAAACTATATGAAAATTGAGCGAGAAAGGTGAAATCTTGACCTTCAAACCTTGACTCCTTCTTCTCCAATGGTGGTTTCTAGAGAGAGAATATTTGGAAGAAAGGTAGTTTCTAATTTGAGTGTTTGGGAATAATGAATTGAAAAAGGTGTTTCAATACTTTGAAATGCCTTTAAATACTTTAATTAACCAAAATAAACCGCCCCTAACCAACCTAACCACCCTATAAATTTACTAAGTTACCCCTCAACTAGCTGAGCTTGGACAAAATTGCAGGTGGGACTCACCAAAACCTCACCCACAAATCGTGGATGGGTCCATGAGCCATACTGGCTATCCGTGGTTTGGGTCTGCAGCATGTCACCTTGGCCCTTGACCTACGGATCATGTCCATGAGGCGTGGATGGACCTACAAGGCGTACGTCCAATCCGTAAGTCCCCTAATTTTTTATATTTTTTGGTTTTTGGCAGCTTTGAGGGTTAAGCTTTATGGCCCCCCTCAAGGACTCTTGGTTGGTCCTTGGGGGGTCTTACCTTGACGTTTAACCCCTAAACAGCTCAACCTAAGCTCGGGAGATCACTTTACAACTTCAAATCCCATATAAAACTCAAAAACAAACTCGTTAGGCTCTTGTTTCACCTACTAGATTTCCGCGTTGTAACATTATCTCCCCCTTAGGAACATTCGTCCTTGAATGACATTGTAAACACTTTAGGGAAATAAAGGCTCAAGACTAGCTACCCATCATGCATGCGACATCATAAACAATGCACAAAACTAGGAGGAAACATCAACTCCGTCTCGAACATACTCCACGCAACACAAGAAAGTAGGAACTACATCTACAAACTCATTATGCATGAAAACTTCAACATTTCTCAATTTATTGGAGGAATTACCTTCTCTAATTCAAAGCATGCTCATCATAACATCATTAGGAACATTATGCAATTTCTCTCTAAAGCACATTTACGCATGTTCAACAATTCACCTAATGAAGTATATACACAACTCACACTAAATACACATCAACATGAGGAACATAATTCATAAAAACTCATTTTCTCAGTAAACATGAATTCATCAAGAACATGCATAACATAAGGAGACCATGGAAACACATAATCACACGTGACTCCAAAACATGAAAAAAGCTACAAGGAACTCTTGGTTTCAATCTTGAATAGGAATAGAAGGAAAGAGATAAGGATATCGGAACTCTCAAAAACCTTATTATTAAACATACCATCTCCCCCTTGGGAGTAAACCCATACTAAGGTTAACATGAAAACAACATAGAAACCTCAATACAACATCACAACTAAATAAAAACTATCACATATCGGTGCCTTCATCCGAAAGGGCTCCTTTGTCCTCTCTAGACCTAAGTTAATAGAAACGACCATAATTTGGAGGAATAGGAACCGTGCCATCATTAGAAGCTTTCTTAGCATCTCTTCCTTTTGCCGAGAGTGTTGGGCAATCTCTCATCTTATGACCCTTCTTTCCACACCCAAAGCAACAGTCCATGCCGTCTAGGCACTTACCCAAATTTTGTTTCCCACACTTGGCACATGTAGATCTTTCAAAAGAAGAAATGCTTCCATTCCCTCCTTCAGATTTAGGGTTAGACACTCTATCATTATTAACCATTGGGGACTCTTGGTTGGAGGACCTCTTTTTGAACCTTGGTTGACTTTGTTCATCGGACATAGCTCTTTTTACCTCCTTATTCACTTTCTTGAGGTTTGTCACCTCAATTTATTGAGAAAATACCATGAGCCTTGAAATATCCATGTCATGGTGGAGCATTACCGTACGACATTCTTATTCAACCAAACTGGACACCCCCATAAAAAACTTATTCATTCTAGCCCTCGAGTTTGCCACACTCATACCCCCTTGACGAAGGTTCATCAATTCTACCAACTTTTGTTCCCTCAACTCTAAGGGTAAAAACCTATCAAGGAATTCTTCTTTGAACACCTCCCAACTTATGGGACCCACTCCTCTAGGCCTCTCATCTTTCCATTGTTCATACCAATTTGAGCTACATCTTTTAGTTGGTAGGCGGCTAGCTCCGCCTTCTCCTCCGAAGACACCCCATAGCACATCATTGTATCTTGCTAACCTCATCAACAAACCATTGGTTATCCTCATCCACCTTGGAACCAAGGAACTCGGGGGGGTTAATTCTAGAAAAATCCCTCAACCTAGAAGCCTTAGTGCTCACATTAGGTTTCACATGAGTCTCAACACTCCTATTAGCTTGGGCCATCATAACTTGGGCTTGAGTAGTTACGGCTTGAGCTTGAGTTGTCATGGCTTGAGTCAAGGTTAAAAAGCCAACCTAATTTCTTCATTGGACATAGCCAGAGGATGAACCAGAACTTGATTGGCTTGAGGAACTTGGTCACCTTAAGGACTTTGAGGACCTTGGGGAGGAACTCCCTCATTCACATTCTCCTTTTCCATCCTTCTTGCGTTCGCCTTTCTTGTATTCAGATCCTATAAACACAAGAGAATGGTTAGGAAAAGGACTTTTATAGAGCTAAATTCTATGGCACGACTAAAAGAGTAATGAAAGAAGTGTAGTTTCACAGCGTCTTATAGCCTCTCATTCATAAATGTGGCGAGCTTCACACTATAAACAAGACTCTACTAACGTGGCTTGTGAGACATCAATCCTAAAAACCATCCCAAAACTTTGTGCTCTGATACCATGTTTATTATGACCCGAGCCTATACCCAGACGTAACACGGCGTACAAGACTCCAAAAAGTCTCCTAAAAGCCTCATAGCATGTCATCGAATAAAATAATAGAAATAGTGCGGAATTTAAAACTTTTTTGTAAATCCATACAATCAAAAATCATTAAAAACAGCGATAGACTACTTATCTCACATGGCCATCTAAAAACATCCTTGAATAAAAAAGTAGGGTCACGACCATTTACAATAGAAAGTCTAACAAGAGTCTATCAAAATCAAAGACATAAAACATCAAAGTACTTGTCCTCGGATGCATGATGACATACCACAAGCCTTGGAAGAGCTCAATCCAAGCTTCAACAAGAGGGAATCGTCTCAAATGTCGGAAGCTACAATTTGTAGTAAAAATAGAAGAAACATGGGTTAGCACATTTAATGTACTAATTACGATAGCCATGCAAAAACCATGCTTAAAATAGACATTTTATTTAAATATCATGCTTTATGCCAATTTGAGAAAACTTCATGAACATAAGTATAACAGGCATAGGATACAACATAATCAATATACAAGCTATTTCATAACATTAAGCTTTCATCTTAAGCAACCCCAAGCTATACTTTATGCAATGTATGAATAGCGTCCCATACCACCATCCACACTAAGTACCACATTAAGACCACCAAAAGTGAACTTAACATTCCTTTTCTTCATCTTTAACAAATACTCATACATAAGGAACATAAACATTATATAAGTCATGACAAGGAAGTAGCTAATGATACAATCCAAGTAAAGCATGCATCATTATATCAAGCATTAGAGTCAACATTTTTCATTAGGTTCATTAAGAACACATTCAATCATTAAACATTAAGACATTAGAGTAATACACCATAACTCCTCTCAAAGCCTACTTGTGCAATGCATGGATGAAGTCCCATACCCACACCCACACTAAGTAGTGCATTCTTGAGAAGCCATAGTTCATTATCATTTTTTTTGGGGTTAGCCTTAACCGAAATAGACCATGTGAGCAATTCGTGGAAACCCGGTGTTACCCACACCGAATAAGGTATTCCTACTTTCCTAAGGTAGGACCATTACTTTTAACTTACGTGGATCCACTAGCTATAAACCTATGTGGGCAGATAGTCATGGGATAGGGGGATTGCTTCTAGATATCCCGCCTCAACTCACGGATGAGCATCCATCTCAAGAGATTGCTACTAGATGCCTCGCCTCAACTCACAGATGAGCACCCATCTCAAGCCATAACAGCTCAGTGCCTAGCATTATTCCCTAATGAGTACTTAACATTCATTACTTTAGTTCATTATTAATGTATAAGAGATTGTTACTAGATACCCTGCCTCAACTCGTGGATGAGAATCCATCTCAAACCCAACATTCATTCATTAAGATATCTCATAGATTCAAAAATGAGAATAGCCTTTCAACAAAGAATCCCCATATTATGAGAAAGTCCTTTCACAACAAGTCATTATCATTCATTAGTGTACAATTGAGAATAGCCTTTCAATCAAGACATCATCATTAACATAATTATAGAAACTTCCTTCACTATTCATTCATGAGTGTGTGTGTGAGTATAACCTTTCCCATATATCATCATCATTCATAAGTGTTAAATTCATAATAAGAATTCAATTATAACACAATTTCATTCTAAACATGATCATAATACTTTCATTGATATCACACACATATAGTTCACATCATAATCATACATAATCCTTCATGAAATTGCCCTTCATGGATATGAATCAATCTCAACCCAAACATATAGAATACTACATTAGATAAGGGAATTAACATGACTCAATAACTAATTCAATATAAACATAAACAATTCAACATACTTTCATGATTAATCAATTCCCAATCACAATTCACAACTTAGGATTTTGGGGAAACATGGGTTCATAGAGGAAATTCACCATAATTCATCATTAATTAAACAATCCACTCATAATTCATCATATAGAAATCTTTGAAAATGTTTTGGAATTGAACCCATTCATAGATTGAAAAGCCTAGGTTTTTTTGGGGGATTTTGGAAACTTGAAATAATATTTTGATAGGGCCCCTTGAATGACACATAATCAAGGATGAAGACTACCATACCTTTAGGGAAGAAACTCCACAAAAATTGAGTGAGAAAGGTGAAATCTTGACTTTCAAAGCTTGACTCCTTCTCCTAAGGTGGTTTCTAGAGAGAGACTATTTGGAAGAGAGGTAGTTTCTAATTTGAGTGTTTGGGAATAATGAATTGAAAAAGTTGTTTTAATACTTTTAAAAGCCTTAAAATACATTAATTAACCAAAATAAACCATCCCCTATCCAACCTAACCACCCTATGAATTTACTAAGTTACCCCTCAACTAGCCGAGATTTGACAGAATTTCAGGTGGGACTCACGAAACCTCACCCACGGACCGTGGGTGGGTCCATGAGATGTACTGGCTATCTGTGGTTTGGGTCTGCATCATGTCACCTTGGCCCTTGACCTACGGATCAACTCCACGAGGCGTGGATTGACCTACGGGGAGTAGGTTCAATCCGTAGGTCCCCATCTTTTTGATAATTTTTGGTTTTTGACAGCTTTGGGGGTTAAGCTATAGGGTCCCCCTCAAGGACCCTTGGTTGGTCATTTGGGGTTCGTACATTGACGTTTAACCTCTAAACACCTTAACCTAAGCTTGGGACATCACTTTACAACTTCAAACCCCATATCAAACTCAAAAACGAACTCGTTAGGGTCTAGTTTGACCTACTAGATTTTTGGGTCGTAACAGAATGCAGTGACAAGCTCTTCCCAGGAAGTGATGGAATCTCTTGGAAATTCAGCCATCCACTTACAAGTTTCTCCCATTAGAGAAAATAGGAACAACCTCAATCGGACCGACTCTTGAGATATGTTCTTAAAGGAGAACGGCCCGCAAACACCAACAAAGTTCCGTATATGCTCATGGGAAATCCTCATGAGCCAACCTACCAAACAACCCATTCAATTGCAAGAGCTGCAACATGGTGCTTGTAATGTGGAACACAACATTCCCTTTAGCTGGAGGCAAGCAAATGGCACAAACTCCGCCCACTACATTAGGGTAATTAACATTCGGCTCGATGACATCATTGAGATTGCCGATGTCATCTTGGTGGCCCACATGGCTACCATTTCTTCCATTGACACTCATTTCCTCTATTTTAAAACAACAACACACAAACCAAAACTAAATTGTTAAAGAGAAAGTTTACCTCCTCTATAGCGTAACTTACTTACTGATATTTAGCTATTTTCTAATAATTGTAATCACCCATTTGTCTATATTAGCCTATAATCGAATCACATCCCAAGAACCCGTCTCATTATTGTTATCTCTCGAATCAAGTTGATTTCTCTCGAACATCAACAAGAATGCAAAATACGAGAAGCCCACACCTTAGTCCATTCACTCTCTCTAGCTTAATGTGGGGGATTGGGTTGAGGATTCACTCTCTCGAGCTAAACCCAGGTCAACCCATTACCCACTGACCATCAATCAAAAAACTTAGTTTTTAAACCTCTCTCTCGAGCAAGCGAAAAACACAAATTTAGAACTCCATTTGCAACTACAATTCTTAAATTAAACCACAATTTATGATTAAACTCAATTCTAAATAGTATTTAAACTAACAATTAGCAATAACCATACACTAAATTTGCCCATAATCACACCGCAAAAATTGGGGTTTTAGCTAGACATCATAATTAGGTAAAATCTGTTACCAAATTGATTATCCATCAACTGGGTAAGAGTAGATTCGTCCTTACAATGCTCCAACTTGAAAAATCTCAAAGACCCACTTCCAATTTCTCAAAAGTGAAAAACTTCAATTCTTCAAAGCTTAGGAAAAACTAGAGAAAACTTGTCTCAGTTCTCAGAATATGAGATATGATATGATATTATGATATTAAATTCTAAACTAAATGTTCAAAAATGTCTTTACAGTCGTCAAAAATGTGTTGCGAAAGGTCATTCGGTGAAGTATGTCGGGTTCACCGGACCACTCAGCGAGCCGCCAATTTGTCACTTTCATCGCCTTTCCGCCTCAGCATTCAGCATTCTCAAGGTTTGTAACTTTGGGAGATCCAGCACTTCATCGAGGAAGTACTCGGCGATCTGCCGAATGCTCCTTTATGTCGCCAACTTGATTTCTTCCCTCAGGGCTTGGCATACTTGAACTTTAGGCGGTCAAATAGCCACTCGGCGATTTGCCAAGTGATCTTGGCGATCACTAATTAACATTTCAAGGACACTTCATCCAATTCTAAGTGTCAAGGATCATTAGTTAGTATATAACCCAACCAACTGAGTTGGGGTCAATCCCACAGAGAGTAGCCTTCTTTGAATTCAAACAAGAAAGTATGAGGATGACCTTTGCAACTGAGCAGCACACACTTAAGAGTTTAATTATCAAATTTTAAGGATGTCGTTACGAACACACTTCAAAGTATTAACAAGAAACAATCAGATAATTAGAACAAACTAGGGGGATTGACTAACCAACTATCAAATTCAACTTAATGGGTGTACATCATTACCAACAATGCTAATTCGTCGCGGCTAGAATGGACCATAAGTAAAACAACCTTCTCTCGAACAATTGCTTTATTTCCATTGAGTTCTCTCAAACCTCAATACTATACATAAGCTAACCATCCCATGTTCTCTTCAAATCCACTCTTTCGAGCTAGACACAAAGGCTGGATCTTGGGCTTCACTTTCTCAAGCTGAAGTTGTCAAGACCCACTACTAAGAATACCAAATTACTATGTTGGTTCCATTCTTCTCTCTCGAGGAAGCACAAAACTCTTAAATTTATCACACCAAAGATGAAATAATGAAGTTAAGCCACCATAATAATTTAGACCCGCTTCAGATTAACACCAACAATCGCTAATCAATAACACCCATTTAGTAGAATGCAACAATTGGTCACATTGTCAAACCCCCAAGGTTAGGGTTTTACCAATCATGGAGAAAAGATGAAAATCAACACCTGCCACGTTTTCATAGTTGGATAAATAAAATTCGAAAGTTAAATTCAAATAAAATCTTCAGTATTAAAAAATCTCAATGAAAAACCATGCTAAAATCTCTTGAAATCCACACTGGTAGTGTTTTTGCTCTCAATCTTTTGTTCCTTACATTTTTGAATACCTTCTCTCTCTTACAAAAACCAATTTATGCATGTCTGATGTTTGGCTGTTTGGGACCAATCAACAAGGTAAGTCGAGCTTTGCCAACCGTTCGGTGACTCACCTATTTTCCTTCATCTCGCCTTTATTTTTTCACCTCTTCTTAGTCCAACCACTGTAATTTTAGGCAATCTAGATCATGATCACTTAGTGATTCCATGATGTGCCCTTTTTCCTTTCATCTCGCCCATCATCATTTATCTGGATCTCCATTAGTACTTTTGGCGACATGATCATTAATCACCGAAGCGATCGGTGACACACTGAGTGGAACTCCTGCTCGCTGAGCTACCCTAATTTAGCCTCAATGTTCTATAACTTTAGGCGGTAGAGTGGCAACTTGGCGAGTCGCCGAGCTACATCGGCGATCATCTGGCTTGTTTTTCCCTTCTCTTTTTCGCTCGTGTTGTCTCTATTTCCCATTTCTATCCTAGATTTTTTCTTTAATCCATGTATCTGAAGATCAATGGTTTTACATCAGTTGTTGGCACAAAATAAGCATTTGAGGACACTTAATCTATAGAAATAAAGTCCTAAATGAGTCCAAATCTCGGACTCATCAACACCCCCAACTTAAACTTTTGCCTGTTCTCAAGTAAAAATCATGTTCGGCAGTTCAAAAAAGATGTCTCAACTAGTGTTACACAAGACTCAATCATGAATGCAACCAAAAAGACTCAACTTACTCATGCAATGATCAATTGTGCACTCAAAAATTCAAGTTGTGACACACCATTATCAAAGATTCTCAAGCTTACAATACTTGCTTCAAATGCAAGTTGAAGCTCAACAAAGGTCCTCAAATGCCCTCACAGAAATTATGATTCTATATTCACACACAATGGTTCAACAATTTATAGTTTCGGAATCACATACAACTCTCACACTCAAAAAGTTGAACACATGCATGCCTCCACCCATAGGTTTACCCTTATTTTCCAACCAACACTTGTTTCAGCTCACTCAAGATCAAAAAGGTCTTTCTACGGTTTGTAACGGGGCTGAGTGTAAAGGTATGGTCTTTTAGTCTCTGTGGTTGCTATCCTCATGAAATGTGGTATGAAGAACACTTTCTTCCCTTTTCTTCAACATTTTCAGTCATACTCAAAAGTCACCCCATTATTCACTTTTGGCCTAAGTTGGCTATTAAAACAAACCACACTTCATGAGGATTATTGTTGAAGGGATAAATAGTGGTCACAATTTCATCAAGTTTCTTTCAAGGAAAGGCTAAGGCTCAAAGGGTATTCAAGCGAAGGTCACACACTCACAAGGTAGGCCACAAAACAAGTATAATGTCAAATTGTTTCACTCTTTAAAATTGTTGCCTAAGACCATTTCAAGAGCTTGCATCACTTAGTCAACCGGACCAACAGGGCAAATTCTAGGTGTCATCATTCAAGGTTCACGGTAAGCTCATCATGCAAGGCATTGAAACCAATATGAAACAAGACTCCACTCTTTCACAAGTGTGCAATGTTCATCACAAGTGACTCAATTTGTTAATCGGCTAGTAACAACGAGATGCAAAAAATTTCACCTATTGCCTATGCAACTTCATTTGGCCTCATCGTAGCCGCACTTTCATTTTTGTTCGATTGAGATCACTATTCAAGTCATCGATATTGATCACAACTGACACTTAAATTTCCATAAGAACAACCACAATTAAACACAATAATAAGGTGGCGAAAATTGGTTCAAGAGCATAGAGGAATTTACTAACCAAGTACACACCCCCACCAAAAGCATTCAACATTGTCCCGAATGTGAGTAGAGAATGGACACTCCCACAAATAAAAAAAGAATAAAAATAAAAACTAAAAAATAAAGATAAAATTTTGGTATGTAAACATGCAGAGCAAGGTGACGAGGAATCTTCACTAAGAGCTCAGTTGGCGAGAAAATGAACTAGTCGCCGAATGTTTCGGCGGTGCACCCAATGATCTGAATATCGCACTTAGTTCCAGTGGGTGACACTCTCAGAAAGGGGCAAATCAGTGGAGATGAAGAAGGTCACCGAACAGGTTGGTGATTCGCACAGTGGACTTGGAACATCGCCAAACAATCATTGAGTTATGCTGTCAGTGATGAAGTAAATGGGAAGGAAAGATCGGGTCGCCTAAGCACATCGGCTATTCTTCGAGTAATGAAGGTCTCCCGCTGAAATTTCCAAAATCTCAGCCCCATTTTTAAAGTCCATAGGGAGGACTATGTCGTGCTCATCGAACGGGTTTGGTGATCCGCTAATAGCATTTTCTTGTCGCGCAAAATCTTCCACCTGCAAAATCAACACACATTATTTAAAACACTAACACTTGGGTTGCTTCCCAAGAAGCGCCTAATTTAATGTTGTGGCACGACGTGGAAATGCTCTCAAGCATCTTCCAGATACACTACCTCAATCAGAGAAATCTCTTGGCACTCGTTAATGTATAACTTCAGGCGTTACCCATTAACCTTAAATGTAGGTCCTTCTTGATCTTAAACTTCGATGGCATCATTTGTGAACACTCGTGTCACTCTAAACGGCCCTTACCATTTGTATTTAAGCTTTCCAGGAAAGAGTCTAACTCGAGAGTTGTACAGTAACACCCAGTCTTCCACTCTGAACTCCCTCTTAAGGATTTTATAATCATGCCATTTCTTCATGTTTTCCTTGTAAAGGGCCGAACTCTCATAAGCCTTGAACCTGAATTGTTCTATCTCATTTAATTGTTTTACTCTCTTTTGAAGTTTTGGTCCAGTCCAGGTTTAGAGCTTTCAATGCCAATAATTCTTTGTGTTCCAATTCAAGTGGTAGATGTCAAGATTTATTGAAAACTAGTTGATACGGAGAGATACCGATTGGTGTTTTATATGCGGTGCGATACGCCCTGTGTCATCAAGCTTTCGAGACCAATTAGTCTTGTTAGCATTCACTGTCTTGGCCAAACTTATTTTGATATCCCGGTTTGACACTTCAACTTAGCTGCTCGTTTGGGTATGACACGGAGTTGCAACTTTGTGTTTCACTCCATACTTGCTTAATGCGGCTGAGAACATCTTGTTGCAAAAGTGGTATTCCCCATCACTAATAATAATAGCCCAAGGAGTGCCAAATCTAGCAAAGATGTAGTGTTTCAGGAATTGAACAACACTTTTCCCTTCATTGTTTCGGAGTGCAACTTCCTCCACCCATTTAGAAACATAATCTATGGCCACCAAGATATACTTATTACCAAACGAACTCACAAATGGTCCCATGAAATCATTCCCTAAACATGAAATAGCTCAATTTCTAAAATGGGAGTAAGAGGTAACTCGTGTCTTTTGGACACTCCACCTATTTTTGACATTGAGTGCACTTCTTAACAAACTCATGAGCATCCTTTTAGAGGGACAACCAGTAGTAGCCACTGTGGAGAACATTAGCACCTGTACGTACACCACCATGATGACCCGCAACCGGTGAAGCACGACAAGCATGGAGAATTTTTATGGCTTCTTCTTCCGAAACACATCTCCTAATGTTATGGTCTGCAAACTCTCTGAATAAATATGGTTCATTCCAAAAGTACTTCTTCACATCGAAAAAGAACCTCTTTCGTAGGTAGATGTTCAGTTCATCCGGCATTAATCCACACATTACGTAATTAGCGAAATTAGCATACCAAGGAGGTTGTTTGAGAGTTACCGTGAAAACATATTTATCGAGAAAAGAATCATTTATGTTAATCTCCAGCTCGTCATTCTTCTTGCCTTCCAATCTTGATATGTGGTGAGCCACCTGATTTTCAAAACCTCTCATATATTTGACATCAAAGTCGAATTCTTGCAATAGTAGCACCCACATTTTCAATCTTGGATTGGAATCCTTCTTTCCCATTAGATAACATAGTGCAACATGATCTGTGTGAACAACCACTTTAGTACCTAGGAAGCATGCCTGAAACTTCTCAAAAACATAAACTACCACAAGTAACTCTTATTCAGTAACGGTATAATTACGTTGAGCACTGTTTAGAGTCTTGCTTGCGTAGTAAATGGGGTGAACGTTGTTGCATTTTTACCCCAATACAACACCCAATGCCATACCGCTTGAATCACACATTACTTCGAAGTATTCTGACCAGTCATGACTAATGATGATCGGGGTGGAGATCAATTTTTCTTTCAAACACTTGAAAGCCACCATGCAGGCATCATCAAAGTGAAATTTCACCTCTTTCTCTAAGATTTTGCATAGAGGATGTGCAATCTTTGAGAAGTCTTTGATGAACCTCTGGTAAAAATCGGCATATCCCAAGAAACTACGAACACCCTTCACTGAAATTGGTGCTGGTAATGTCTCAATCACTTCAATCTGAGCTTTATCAACGTCCAGTCCCTTTTGCGACACTTTGTGACCAAGAACTAAACCTTCTTAACCATGAAGTGGCATTTTTCCCAATTTAGGACCAAGTTTGTCTCCACATATCTTTGGAGAACTTGTCCCAAGTTTGCTAAACATGCTTCAAAACTGTCACCAACAACCGAGAAGTCATACATAAATACCTCCATTGAATCCTTCACCATGTCCACAAAAATAGATAGAATGCAACGTTGAAATGTTGTTGGAGCATTATACAACCCGAACGACATACTTTTAAGGTAAAAGATCAATAAAGGCAGGTGAAGGTGGTTTTCTCTTGGTGTTCCGGAGCAATAGAGATTTGGTTGTAACCGGGATACCCATCAAAAAAGCAATACCAACCTCTCTCTGAGAGTCTATCAAGCATTTGATCCATGAAAGGAATGGGAAAGTGATCCTTTTGAGTCCACGAATTTAACTTTCGATAATCCATGCATACTCTCCATCCGGTCACTGGTCTCATAGATACAAGCTCCCCCTTTTCATTTGGGACTACTGTATTACCTCCTTTTTCGGTACACATTGTACCGGACTTACCCATTTGCTATCTGCAATAGGATAGATCACACGTATACCCAAGCACTTTATTATCTGCTTTTGCACCACGTCTTGTGAGTGCAATTACCAGGAGGAATGCCCACTATGTCAGCGATAGTCCAACCCATAGATTTGATATGCCTTCTCAACCCCTCAAGTAGCAATTTTACCTGCCATTCAAGCAAGTCAGCTGCAATGATCACCGGTAAGGTGTTAGTTTCCCCCAAGAAAGCATATCGGAGATGGGATGGAGGTACTTTCAACTCAAGATTTGGTGGTTCTTCTCTTGATTCTCTAGATCAATGTCCAACTTCAATGGAGTATTTGAATACGCCCCCCCCCCCAAGCCTGAAAGAGCAGCTACTACCTCTTCATAGCATTGAATTTCGAACTCATCGTAGTTAGCAAGTATGGCTTCAAGTGGTTCACTCATACACGTCAAATGCTTCACACTAGTGATGATTAAGGACGTAATCAACTAACACTATTTCGGTTCAAGTTCCATACGATTGCGTGTAGTGATATAACCCAACCAAGGATTGGAATCGTTCCCACAAAAAGTGGTTTTGAGAATTAATAGAAAAATAAAATCTAGTTCTAATTAGTCATAGCTACAGATATTAACGATTAAAAACATACTAAATCTAAGGGGTGATGCAATTGTCAATTATCAATGGGGTTTTGTATTAATTAGCAAATCAAAATAGCAAAAATATAAGGAAACGAGATATGGAGACGGGATTCATGGGATGTGATAGGAATACGGGATAAACTAGACTTTCGGGTACATGTTTTTGATGGTAGATTGTTGAACATTTGTGACTAGGCTAGACTATAGTGGGGGTAAATTCTCTCTCCAGTAACTTACCCCGAATCAACTCGGTTTCTCTTGAACACCGAGTTGCCGCATTAAGCACAGCCTCCACCTTAGCCCTTTCACTCTCTCGAGTTTAATGTGTGGGAGAAGGACTAGGATTCACTCTCTCGAGCTGAACCCATGTCGACCCAATACCACCGGCTACCAATTTAGTAGTCTTAGTTTTATGACCAATCTCTCGAGCAAGGCAAAAACAGTAAGATGAAATAGTATTTGCAACTACAATCCCATTAAGTTCATACACAACTACTAAACGAAATCACATTTAAACAACAAATGAACCATCAACAAGCAAGACCCAATAGATAATTTAACCCATATTCACAAAATCACACCCCAAGAATTGGGGTTTTAGCTAGACAAGTAAAAGAGATAAAAATCAATACCAACATCAGTTTCCATCAACTGGGTATGAATAATTAAGTCTTAAAACATGTCAAGATTGAAGAATCATCGAGACCCACATCCAATTTCTTGTAGTTGAAACCCTTTGAATCTTCAAGGTTGAGGAACAAATTCTCGGAAACCCTCTAAAACATGAAACTAAAAATACTCTAAGTCTATTTAATAATTGTCTATGACTTGATACTAAGTTAACAATTTAAACAAGTATTTATGGTGTTTGAAAATTTGTGCTGCAGTCGATAACTCGGCGCAGTTAGTCAGGATCGCCGATGCACTCGGCGATCCGCCTTTTGGTCGATTTCATCGCCTTCTTACTTTAGCCTTCAGCATCTTCACGCTTCGAGTCGTTAGGCGATATAGTACAGCTTCGCGGAACTACTCGGCGACACGCCGACTGCTCCATTTCATCGTCGACTTGATCTTTCCCGTCAGGGCTCAGCACACTGGAACAAAAGGTGATCTCCAGGCCGATTGGCTACTCGCCAACTAGTCTCAGCGATCTTAAGGCCTTCATTTCTTCGTTCTTTTAAGCATCCTTGTTCCTTCTTGCCAAATAGTCTCTATGCTTTGCCTCAAACTCCAAATACTTGAAACTTAAGGGTTTTCATCAGATATTAAGACAAAATATGCAAATGAGGACACTAATTCTATTAAAATATAGCCTTAAATGAGTCCAATTTGTGGACTCATCAACACCCCCAACTTAAACTTTTGCTTGTTCTCAAGTAAAACTCAAGTTCAAAAGGTAAAAAAAGATGTCTCAAATTGTGCTAAACAAGACTCGATCATGAATGTACACTGTACACTCAGTTTACTCAAGCAAGGATCAAATGTGTACCCAAAGATTCAAGTTGTGACACACCATTACCAAAGATTCTCAAGTTCTCAATACTTGCTTCAAATGCAAGTTCAAGCTCAACAAAAGTACTTGAATGCCCTCACACAAAGAATGATTCCATATTCACACACAAAGGTTTAATCATTAAAAGTTCTGGAATCAAATGCAACTATCAGTCTCTCAAAACGAAGAACACAATTCATGCTTTCACCCATAGGATTACCCGTATTTTCCAATCAACATTTGTTTCAGCTTACTCAAGATCAAAAAGTTCTTTTCTAGGCTTGTAATGGGGCTGAGTGCAAAGAGATGGTAATTTAGGCTCAGTGACTTTAATCCTCATGAAATGTGGTGCTCACAACACTTCCTTTCATCTTCCTTCATCATTTTCTTTAGTGCTCATAAGTCATCCTATTAATAATTTTCCATACATTGTTCGGGAACCTCATTCCTTTTGTATTTTATTCCTCAACTTTTCTTTTTCATTATTTTCTTCATTTTTTCTCTTCTTTGTTTTTGTATGGAGGGGTTCCATTTTTCTCAACACCATGAGTTAAAGGAGACTTTCCTTGCACTTCTTGACTTTCCCTTCTCTTTTCACCACACGCCCAACTTAGGCTTTTGGTCTAAGTTGGCTATTCAATCAACCACAATTCAAGAGGATTAAGGGTAATGGGTCAAGAAAGGTCATGTTGTCATCACGTTTCTTCCAAAGAAAGGTAAGGTTCAAGGGGTGTTCAAGAGAGGTTCACACACTCACAAGGTTGGCCACAAAAGAGGTATATGTTAAATTGGCTCACACTCTTC
This sequence comes from Solanum tacnaense, assembly GCA_029582525.1. Classification (NCBI taxonomy): domain Eukaryota; kingdom Viridiplantae; phylum Streptophyta; class Magnoliopsida; order Solanales; family Solanaceae; genus Solanum; species Solanum tacnaense. The sequence goes on from JAJOOD010000393.1 coordinate 26,752, forward strand.
GAAGTTGCCTAAGATCATATCAAGAGATAGCCTTACTTAGTTGACCGGACCAACGAGGCAAATTATAGGTGTTGTCATGCATGGTTCACAGTAAGCTCATCACACAAGGCATCAACACTAAAGTCAAACAAGACTCCACACTTTCGTTAGTGTGCAATGGTCATCATAAGAGAATCTATTTGATACATGGCTAATCAAAACAAGATGCAAAGAGTTCACATATTGTCTATCCAACTTTATTTGGTCTCATCGTAGCCATACATTAATGTTTGTTCGATTATGAGCACTACATGAGTCATCGATATTGATCAAAACCGAGACTCAAATTTTCTAAAGAGAAACCACATTCCACACTTACAAGAGGTGGCAAAAGTTTAAAATATTTTGAAAAGGTCAAGAAAATACAAAATACTTTAAAGCAAAAAGAGCCACAAGAAGCAGTATATAGCATAATTATAGATTTCAACCCAAAAATAACAAAACAAATATGTACAATGGTGGGTCTCACCCCACCACAAACAAAAATCATTTGTCCTCAAATGCAAATACCACAAAATCCAAAAGTCAAAATAAAGTAAGACAGAGAGGGAAGTAAAGAGGGGATCATGTCTATGTAGTCGCTCCATCTGTCGAGACTTCATTTCTCGGTGTATCAATATGGACTTGGGCTTCAGTGCCCGGAGTAACCTCAGAAGGAATAGCAGTGCCAGATCCACTTGGAGCTGCTGTGCACGTCTCAGTCGGCGATGTATGGATCACCGGCTGCACAATTGTCTCAATCAGATCTGGTAAATCTCTAAATATGCTCTCTTGTTGGCTCTCTATCATCTCATCATCATGCCCTGTCATCTGCTCCTCGTCGGTCTCCGCATCTTACTCCTCATCTGCTATGCCATCCCTCTGTACTTCTACGGTGGTAGCCGGAGGAATCACTGAAGTCTATGGGGTATCTTCATTAGCAGCAACCCCCATTAATGAATTGAAGTCCGTATACTTTCGATAGTCTACGTCCTTCTTCAGATCTGGTACTTCGGCTTTCAAAGTCGTCACCTCAGAGGACTCACCCTGTTTGCTCTCAGAAGTTGTGACTCTCAAAGTCAACTTATCAATAGAAGTCTGGAGGGGGGTGAGTGCAGCAAGTATGGCTCACTCGATCATCCCAGGGATGGATCTCTTGAGTCGGGTTGCCCGCATATCAGCTGATTGGGCCAAGTTCCCCATCTTAAGGATCATGGCCTGAGTAATCGTGACAGGCTAGGAGGAGGAAACACCTGGGGCCTGTGAAGAAGAGCAAGGAGCAGATTTACCTGACGGCCTAGAGGCCGGAGTAGGCCATGATGCCTTTGCAGGTAACCAGTCAACATCAACATCTGGAGAAATGTCTGCCGGAGCTGATCTCCTTTTATCTACCTCCTCTCGTGTGTACTCGGCCTCAATATGTCGTATGTCAGTGGAGGATGAAGGGGTGACCTCAATATATCTCGCAATGTCTAGGGGTACTCCAGCACGCCGGCACATCTCAGTGATCAGGATTAGGAATGTAGAGAAGTCTGTTTCTATTTGTCTCTCATGGCCATCTCCTATGAAATAAGTAGTCCCAGGTCGATGCATCTCCTAGACATGATATAACCAATGCAAGCTGCTTTCGGATGGCGCAAAATGGACTCATTTTGGGATGGCATTATGGTGTTGATGATAAAGCCAAACCAAAACCTAGCAGCAATGCTTAAGTCCCTCTTCTCAATAGGGACCCCTGCATCCATCCACCTTGGGGTCGTGTCAGAAATTAGAGGAGCCAACCAACCCTTCAATTCATCCAGGGACTGAGCAATGGGCAACCCCTCGTAAGGAAGTGCATAGTGCAACGTTCTATTCAAAACAGTGTTAATACATTCACTGCCGCACCCAACTTCCTTTTCTCTGACAATGACAAACTTCACTGGTCTGAATTCGCTCACCTTCTTCTTGCTTTTGGGAACCAACTCACCATAAGTTGTATATAATTATAGTAAATGGTTTCCCTGACATTGGGGTACTTTCCCTCTAGGCCCTCTGTAGATAAAAGTTTCTCATCTAGGATGGTTCGTACACCATCACCTTTCAATCTGTTCAGCAGTCTAGGTGGAAGAGTGATAGGGAGTGCAAGGGTCACTGGAGGTGCCTGAGCTGGCATGGAGTCTGTTGTCGGAGGAGTGGCATCTAAGGAAACTCTGGTGGATCTGGATTGAGTTCTAGCTCAGAGTTCATTCCTTTAGTTAATGAAGGGCTGCTCTTCTTCAGATTCAGACAACTCATCCCAGTTGTCAGCAGCTACTTTCTTAGCTATGTGCTTCTTTCTTTTGCCTTTGTCTCCCGGTGGGAGTTCTTGCCTTCTCTTCTTTGGAGGACCTGATACTTCTTCATTTATAGTGATGTCCTGTGCTTTCTTCTGGGGTGGCGTGTTTAGATTAGTCTGAACCATATCTGCAAAACATTAAAGTCAAGTTAAATAATAGTCACACTGAAGCATAGCACAGTAATTGCAAATAGACTCGCCGACCCTCTTTGGCGAGCTAGGTCGGGCTCACCGAAGGGACTGGCTCAAAAATAATAGCAAGTCGGCGATGGGAAGCCCCTTTTGGTGATCAAAGGTTTTTCCACCGAAATTTATAGTGCAACAAAGGTTCAGAGGTGCGGACAAAGGGCGATCAAGAATACTTTCTGCGAGTCGCCGAGTGCTTTTGGCGACCAAAGGCTTCTCGTCGAAAGTTACAGAAACCAACAATACATATAGCATGAAATTAAAGGCGAGATGAGGTCATTAGGTGAACCGCCGAGTGGGTCGGCGAGCTCGACCCAGCTCGCCAAATGGCCCAACGTGCCTATTATCAATCCACCTTCTTAAACTGAACCCCGCAATCCCCAAAAACAAATTCAAAGCATGCAATATTTAAATTAGCTCAGACCCATAATACCCATCACCCCAAAATACTCAGATTTCTTCTGGTTTTGCTAAATTTGGCCATTTGATGACAATTTCCCTTAAGAAGGGCATCACCCGTTCTGTCATTGAGCAATATACGTCAATTAGCACAAACACGGGCTACTTAGACTCCACCCAACCAATCTAAACAACACACAAGCAAAACCTCATTAAATTTCATTCATCTAAAAGCAGAAATGGACAGGCATTTCGATGATCACAACAATACGGGCAAAATTTTTAACTTAAAATAGGCATTTGAACAATCTAATCCTATCAGAGAGGCCCAACACACGACAATACGATATGATCATTGCAAACTAGTACAAAATTTTCGAAAGTAAACCTAAGATTCGGAAACCAACCTTAGATGTTGATTACAATAGGCTTGAAATGCTAGGAGGAAAAGAAATCCTAGTTTCGAACACCAATCAACAACCAAAATACTTATTGAAAGCAAGAATACTGAAAATACTAACTTGGTGTGAGTTTGTGAAGCTTAAAAGTGAGGGAAAGTGAAGATTTTAAAGTTTAAAACCTTTGGCAATAATATAACTGCCCAGTTCGCATCCATTCAGCGACGTTAGTCGCATCAGCCGATCCACTCGGCAATGTACCGAATGGTCACTTTCACCGCTGATTTCTACAGGACCTTCATTTTCTTGTGGGTTAAGGCGACGGTCTTAATCGTGGTCGCTGACCTGGTCAGCGATTTGTTGAATGGACTTTTAGTTCGCCAAACGTATTTTCCACACACTCTCCAAACTTTGACCTGCACAATCAACACACCATTATTTCTATAAAAAAAAACAAAGCATTTACGACCTTGGGTTGCCTCCCAAGAAGCGCCTTAGTTAACGTCGTGGCCCGACAAAAGTCTTTCCTCACTCTCCATCATTGGGTTGGTCCTAGTGTTACCAGGTAACCCCAATAGTTCATTTGAGTGGAGATGAGGCACTACATAACTCATGAGTGTCCTGATCAGCTGGATAGATCTAGAATGAGATCCAATCATCTGATTCAATACTTCAATATTATCCTTCATTTCTTCCAGCCATCGATCTTGTTCGGTGATGTTTTGGAGAATGATTTGTAGTGTGTCCTCGACACTATTGTTCTTCCTGTCTCTAGACCTTTTCCTCTCATGAGGGGGTATGTACCTCCCTTGACTTTTGCACTGGTCTTCCACCTCTGATATTTTGGTGGCCAAATCGTTCAGCTGAGTTACTAGTGAGGTTAATTTGAAGTCCCTCTCGACTTCTTAATTCGTCTCAGCTAATTTCATACCCTTTCCCTCAGCCATGCTCAGGGTATCTGCCTATAACAACAACTCAAAGAAAAATAAAACTAAAAATAAAGTTAGTAAACTACGACAAACAAGAACAAAAGAATTTTACTAAACTAAGAATTCTCAAATAACACCACTTCCCGGCAGCGGTGCAATTTTGATGTTTAAGGACGTAATCAACTGACACTATTTCGGTTCAAGTACCATACGATCGTGTGTAGTAATATAACCCAACCAAGGGTTGGGATCGTTCCCACAGGAAGTGGTTTTGAGAATTAATAGAAAAATAAAATCTAGGTCTATTTAGTCATAGCTATAGATATTGACGATTAAAAACATACTAATTCTAAGGGGTGACGCAAGTGTCAATTATAAATGGGGGTTTGTATTGATTAACAACTAAAAATAGCAAAAATATAAGGAAATGAGATTTGGAGATGGGATTCTTGGGATATGATAGGAATACGGGATAAACTAGACTATCGGGTACATGTTTTTGATGGTAGATTGTTGAACATTTGTGAACACTAACAATCGCTAATCGATAACACTCATTTAGTGTAATACAACAATTAGTCACATTGTCAAATCCCCAAGGTTAGGATTTTAGCCAATCATGGAGAAAAGATGAAAATCAACACCTGCCACATTTTCCATAGGTGGGTAAATGAAATTTGAAAGTTAAAATAAACTAACATCTTCTCTATTACAAAATCTCTATGAAAAACCTTGCTAAAATCACTTGAAATACACACTAGTAGTGATTTTGCTCTCAATCATATGTTCCTTACGTTTCTGAATACCTTCTCTCTCTTTAACAAATCAATTTATGCAAGTCTGATGTGTGGCTGTTTGGGACCAATCGGCGAGGTAAGTCAGGCTTCGCCGATCGTTTGGTGACTCACCAATTTTCCTCCATCTCGCCTTCATTTTTGCACCTCTTCTTAGTCCAACCACTGTATTTTTAGGGGAGCCAGATTAAGATCGCT
>JAJOOD010000394.1:0-99955 GCA_029582525.1 Solanum tacnaense
CCCTTAATTATGCTTATCGCTTATGGTCATTTTATTTGCTTCCGCGACCAAGGATGTGTAATGATACGCTATGAGGCTTGTTTGGGGTTCCTTCGGGTTCCCCATTCGCCGGTCACGTCTAGGCCCTAGGCTTGGGTCGTGACACAAATTCATCCCAAGAGTGATGGAATCCCTCGATAACTTAGTTAGCCATTTCGTGGCTTCACCCATCAAAGTGAATGGGAACAACTTGAGACGAATTGATTCTTGTGATACGCTCATGAATGAGTGATCAATTCAAGATTTGGACTCATTTAGGGCTTTATTTGGATAGATTTAGTGTCCTCAAATGCTTATATTGTGCCAATAACTGATGAAAAACCCTTGATTTCAAGGTATATGGATTTAAGAACAAAGCATGGACACTAAATTTCAAAATGGAATGAAGCGAGCTGAAAGAAGGAAGAAAATAGAGCCTGGTGATCGGCAAGTCCTTTTGGCGAGTCGCAGAGTGGCCATTTGACTGCCTAAAGTTCCATTGTGCCCAATCCTGAAGGAGAAAATCAAGTTGACGAGACAAAGGAGCAGTTGGCGGATCGTTGAGTGGTTCCGTGATGCAGTGTTGGATCACCAAAGTTACAGAACTTCAGGAAGTTAAAGGCCAAGCCAAAAAGGTGAGGACAATGACCAAAGGGCAGATCGCCGAGCTGATCGGCGATCCCTACTTATTACGTCGAATGGTCATTCACAGCATATTTTTGGCGACTATAAACAGGTTTTGAACATTTAGTTTATAGGTTTTTTTACATCAAATTATTTATTAGAGTAATTTTTCAGTTTGAACTCTGAGTATTGAGACTAGTTTTCCTTAGCTTTAAATAATTGAAGTTTTTCCCTGTTGAGAAATTGGAAGTGGGTCTTTAAGATTCTTCAATGTTCACCATTGTAAAGACGAAATCAATCGTACCCCGTTGATGGAAACACAATTTGGTAACGATTTTTATCTTTTTATGATGTTTAGAAAAAACCTCAATTATTTGGGTGTGATTATGTGATTATGGGCTGATTTAGTTTATAATTATTGCTAATTGTTAATCTAAATATTGATTAGAAGTGATTTCAATCAGTAATTGTGGTTTAATTGAAAGAATTGTAGTTGCAAATGTAGTTCGACCTTTGTGTTTTTGGCTTGTTCGAGAGACAGGGTTTAAAACCAAGATTATTGATTTATGATCTGTGGGTGTTGGGTTGTCGTGGGTTCAGCTCTAGAGAGTGAATCCTAAACCCTTTTCCACACATTTATCTCGAGAGAGTGAATGGACTAAAGTGTAGGTTGTTCCTTTTTTTGTATGCTTGTCGATGTTCGAGATAAATTGACTTGATTCAGGGTAAATTGTTCAAGAGAAAGTTTACCTCCTCTATAGTCTACCTTATTCACTAATTTACAGGTATTTCCTAACAGTTTCAATTACCCATTCGTCTACACTAGCCTATAATCGAATCACTTCCCAAGAACTCGTCTCATTATTGTTATTTTTATGTTATTTGTTACTGCTGTAGTTGATAAATCAAACCAAAACCCTCTGTTATTTGACATTCATGTCACCCCTGAATTTGAATTATGTTTTTATTCATAAATGTCTATTCCTATGGCTGATGTGAGAATATTCACACTTGACTCTTGAATCTTAAACACGTACCACTCCCTATTGGATTCGACCCCAGTTCATTTAGTTAGGTTATTATACTAACTAACGATCGGTGACGCTTAGAACTTGATTAAGTTTCCTTGAAACGTTAAATCAAAATGGCGCCACTGCCGGCGAGTGGTGTTGGTTAAGATTCTTTGGTTAAGTTGAATGGGACCTGGATGGTTTTAAAGGTCAAAGGTTTAAACTTTCAAACTCTTTCACATTCCCTCACGTTTTAACTTCCCAAACTCACACCCACACTATATTTTTCTATATTTTTGCATTATTATTGCTTGTTAGTCGTCGATTGCGTGTTCAAAGTTGGATTTCTTTGCCGCCTAAATTTTCAAACTATTTATTCGGCATTTCAGGTTGGTTTTCCGAACCCCGAACTTAGATTTAGCGATTAATCTCTTTTGCAATTGTTCTTTTCTTAGTTATTTGTGCTAGGCCTCTTTGAATCATAATTGTGTGTGTGTGCCTGTGTTAATTCGAATATCATGTCTTAAATGCAAATATCGTTGATTTTCCAAAATTTTCGTGCTTAAAAGTGTTCTAATTTGTTGGGTTACTGCTAATTTGTTGTTGGGTCTAGTTGGGTGAAGACTAAGTATCCCTTATTTGTTCCAAATGACGTATTTTGCCCGATGATGGAGCGGTTGACATCATTCCTAAGGGTGAAATTCATTAAATGGACAAATTTGGCCAAACCGGGAGTAGTTTGAGTATCCCGGGGGCATGGGTGTAATGGGTCTAAGCTTACTTGAATGAGTGCATGGTTTTATTTTGTTTTTGGGGGTTGCGGGGATGAATTTGAAGTCGGGGTTGAAAGTAAGCACGTTGGGCAGTGTGGTGAGCTGGGTCGAGCTCGCCGAACCACTCAGTTGTTTTCTGAATCCCCCTTGATCACCTTTCATTTCATGCTAAAATTGAGTTTAGGTTCTGTAACTTTCAGCGAGAATCCTGAGTTCGCCGAGTGCACTTGGCCACTCACCGATCGTTCTTCTTGATTACCCTTTCTGCGCCTCTAACCCCTAAAATGCATTGTAACTTTTGGCGGGCTAGTTCTTGCTCACCGAATGTTGTCAGCAATTAACCGAAAGGGACCTCCCATCGTCGACATGCAAATTTTTCTGGGAAATTTTGAGCCAATTATTTCGGCGAGACCGATCTGGGCCCACCAAAGTGATTCGGCGATTCGCCGAATGGTTTCGCAAGTCTGTCTGCAACTTTGTTTGAACTATTTCTAATTTTTTTTAATGTTTTTGTAGATATGGCTAGACCAAAAGTGGCCGATAGAGACATGCCTCCCCGCAATAGGGCTAAGGGAATAGGAATCAACGAGGATATATGTCGCTGAGTCCAAGGCTAAAGCTACCAAACCTCCCACAACATGTGGGAAGGGAAAAGGAAAGGGCAAGGCACCTGCACCTACATCACCGGAGGTCAGCTCCAATAGTGAAGGGATTTATGCCAATCACCTCACCACTTCTGAGAGTGAGGATGATTAGTTACGAACAACCTAGAGAGTGGAGCTGCGATCTAAGAGGATGAATAATCCATCTAGGATTAGGATTCCCCAGGTCACCACTACTCCTCCTACTCCCACACAAGATGAGGTCCTAGCACCACCGGTACAGGGTCCACCTCCCCGGTCTATGAATAGACTGAAGACTGAGGAATTGAGGACCATCATATAGGAGAAGAAGTTGTCTATTGATGGCATCATAGACTGGTACCCGAAGATCATGAGGTGCCTAAGGTCATACAAATTCCAGCTATTCACTAAGCCCCATGCCCCATACATTCCAAATTGGGTCAGAGAATTCTACAGTGCCTACAGTGCCCTTGTGCCACAAGGGAAGAAGCCGACAGCCAAATTTAAGCCGGTTGACTATGTGGTCGTCAGGGGTAAAAAGGTGAAATGTTTTAGTAATGCTATCAATGCATTCCTAGAGTTCTCAAATGATCTTGACGATGAATGTCAGGATATGCTCATGACAAAATCTTTGGATAACATGAAGAAGTGGTTGGTTCCTCTGATATCAGATGGTACTCCCAAGTGGGTTGAGGTTGGAGCACCCATTGAGAAAAATTAGCTAAACATAGCAGCATGGTTCTGATTTGGCTTCATCAGCAGTACTTTCATACCATCCCAGAATGAGTCGATTCTCCTCCACGCCAAAGCAGCATGTCATTGGTGCATCATTGATGGGACACGGCTAAACCTGGGGATGATTATTGCATAGGAGATGCTTATGAGGGCCAAGTATAGACAGATATCCCTATCTTTCCCGGTGTTGATTACCTAGTTGTGCAGACAATCTCAGATTCCTAGAGATGAGAAGAAGGATATGGAAATGATTCCCACATCTTCTACTGACATCCGGAGAATTGAGGTGGAGTACTTGAAAGATGAGGCTGAGAAGAAGAAGGCAACCCCGGTGGACAAATCCTCGATTGTTGATGTCCAGACACTACTTGCAGTATTGCTTACTCCGACCCCTTTCAGGTATATCTAGCACTGCCCCTTCCATGATGCCTAGTTCCTCTGCAGCTCGGTTACCCCCTAGATCTGGTAGTGTTGCTGCCCGACCTCCACTCACCCAACCTGCATTACTACGGATAGGGCAACTAGCCTATTCTACTTATAGAGTCACCTCCAAGATTAAGGCTACCATTCCTAGCATGATCAAGAGAGCCCTTATTGATGCTGTGACACCTCTGAGTTCTACCATTGATGCCCTTGCGGTAAGGATAGCGATGTGCGAGCATTGCAAAGGGGCCACTGAGGAGGTGATGGCCCTAAAGGCCACTATTGTTGTGCTGAGGAGAGATGTGGAGCAGCTGAAGTCCACCAACATGTCGATGATTTTCGGGAAAGTGGAGATCTTTGATGTGCCATTCGATCCAGATGTGCCTCCGGCCACCACCGGAGATGGGATTCGAATTGAGGAGGTAGCTATTGCCGAGTCTAAGGATGAGACCAATGAGGAGATGCTTTTTGCTGATGAGGATGCTTCTTATGAGGGTCTCACGGAGACTGAAGAGGCCATGGTAGATGCAGTTGTACAGATCTCATTAGTAGACAAACACATGGCTGGCCTAACTGTTGATGTGACTCTGGATGCTGATGCCCAAGCTCACAGTGATTCACCGGGCACTGATGCCTCAACAAACTGAGCGACTACGTAGACAGGACTTCTTTTTACCTCCCTACCTGTTTTATTTTATTGATTTTTTGGATGTCTTAGTGCCTTTGAGGACAAATTGCTTTTTGTTTGTGGTAGGGTGAAGTATTCCATGCCTACCCCTTGTGATTATGACTTTTCTGTATATATTTGGGTTTTTGTGCCATATATTGTGTTTTGGCACTGTGTTGTGGATATTTGAGCTTGTTGCTCCTTATTTTGAATGTAAATAATTTTTGGAACCTTCCAAAAAAAAATTCCACCTCTTGTGTATTTAAATGTGGCTCTTTTTGTGCAAATTTGAGTGTCGGTTGTGTTCAATACAGATGACTTGAATAGTGCTCTCCATCGTACAAACATGAATGTGCGGCTACGATGAGGCCAAATGAAGTTGCATAGGCAATATGTGAAATCTTTGCATCTCGTTGTGACTAGACAGTTATCAAATTGAGTCTCTTCTAATGAACGTTGCACACTAGCGAAAGTGTGGAGTCTTGTTTGACGTTTGTGTCAATGCCTTGTGTTATTAGCTTACCATGAACCTTGTGTGATAACACCTAGAATTTACCCCGTTGGTCCGGTTGACTAAGTGATGCAAGCTCTTGAAATGATCTTAGACAACAAATTTTAAAGAGTGAGATAATTTGACATTATACCTCTTTTGTGGCCTACCTTGTGAGTGTGTGAACTTTGCTTGAACACCCTTTGGGCCTTACCCTTTTCTTGTAAGAAACTTGAGCAAATGAAACCTCTATTTATCCCGTCACCCACAATCCTCATGAAATGTGGTTTGTTTGAATAGCCAACTTAGGCCAAAAGCCTAAGTTGGGGGTGTGGTGAAAAAAGAATGTAAATCTAGGAGTGCAAAGAAGGCCCCCTTTGACCCATGGTTTTTAGAAAGATGGAACCCCTCCATACAAAAAAAAAAGAGAAAAAAAAAAGAGGAATGAAAAAGAAAAAGAACGATTTTTCTTGAAATAAAGTTGTGAAAGTGCAAAAGAAATGGGGTGTCCGGTATTCCATGGAAAGTGAATAATGGGGTGAATTTTGAGCATGAATGAAAATGTTAAAGAAAAGGGAAGAAAGTGTTGTTGATGCCACATATCATGAGGACAGAAGCCACTGAGCCTAAATGGCCATACCTTTACACTCAGCCATGTTACAAGCCTTGAAAAGATCTTTTAGATCTTGAGTGAGCTGCAACAAGTGTTGATTGGAAAATAAGGTCAAACCTATGGGTGAAGTCATGCATGTGTTCATCTTTGTGAGTGTGAGAGTTGTTTTTTATTCTAAAACTATAAATTGTTGAGCCATTGTGTGCGAATATGAAACCATTTTTTGTGCGAGGGCATTTGAGTACCTTTGTTGAGCTTGAACTTGAATTTGAAGAAAGTATTGTGAGCTTGAGAATCTTTGATAATGGTGAGTCACAACTTGAGTCTTTGAGTGCAATATTGATCCTTGTATGAGTAAGTTGAGTCTTCTCGTGTGCATACATGATTTTTTTCTTGTGTAGCACTGTTTGAGACATCCTTTTTGAACTGTTGAACTTGAGTTTTACTTGAGGACAAGCAAAAGTTTAACTTAGGGGTCTTGATGAGTCCAAGATTTGGACTCATTTAGGGCTTTATTTGGATAGATTTAGTGTCCTTAAATGCTTATTCAGTGACAATAACTGATGAAAAACCCTTGATTTCCAGGTATATGGATTGAGGAACAAAGCATGGACACTAATTTGTAAAAAGGATGAAGCGAGGTGAAAAAAGGAAGAAAAGAGAGCCTGGTGATCGCCAAGTCCATTTGGCGAGTCGCCGAGTGGCCATTTGACTGCATAAAGTTTCAGTGTGCCAAGCCCTGAAGGAAAAAATTAAGTTGGTGAGAGAAAGGAGCAGTCGGTGGATTGACGAGTGGTTCTGCCATGCAGTGTTGGATCGCCCAAAGTTACAGAAATTGAGGAAGCTGAAGGCCAAGGAAAAAAGGCGAGGACATTGACCAAAGGGCGGATCACCGAGATGATCGGCGAGCCCGACTTACTGCACCGAATGGTCTTTTGTAGCATATTTTTGGCGACTATAAATACTATTCTGAAAATTTAGTTTATAAGTTTTTTTACATCATATTATTCATTAGAGTAATTTTTCAGTTTGAACTCTGAGTATTGAGACAAGTTTTCCTTAGCTTTGAGGAATTGAAGTTTTTCACTTTTGAGGAATTGAAGTTTTTCACTTTTGAGAAATTGGAAGTGGGTCTTTGAGATTCTTCAATCTTGACCATTGAAAAGACAAAATCAATTGTACCCAGTTGATGGAAACACAGTTTGGTAACGATTTTTATCCTTTTATGATATCTAGCTAAAACCCAAATTCTTGGGGTGTTATTATGTGATTATGGCTGATTTATTTTATGGGTATTGCTAATTGTTAGTCTAAATGTTGTTTAGAAGTGATTTCAATCAGTTATTGTAATTTAATTTAAAGAATTGTAGTTGCAAATGCAGTTCCATCTTTGTGTTTTTGGCTTACTCGAGAGAGGTTTTAAGACCAAGATTATTGATTGATGGTCTGTGAGTATTGGGTTATCATGGGTTCAGCTCGAGAGATTGAATCCTAAACCCTTTTCCACACATTCAGCACGAGAGAGTGAATGGACTAAAGTGTAGGATGTTCTTATTTTGTATGCATGTCGATGTTCGAGAGAAATTGACTTGATTCGGGGTAAATTTTCTAGAGAAAGTTTACCTCCACTATAGTCTAGCTTATTCACTAATTTACAGTTATTTCCTAATAGTTGCAACTGCTCATTCGTCTACATTAGGCTATAATCGAATAACTTCCTAAGATCATGTCTTATTATTGTTATTTTTGTATTATTTGCTGCTACTATATTTGATAATTCAAACCAAAATCTCTATTATTTGACATTCATGTAACCCCTGATTTTGTATTATGTTTTTATTCGTAAATGTCTATTCCTATGGCTAATTTGAGCATATTCACACTTGACTTCTGTGTCTTAAACACGTACCACTCCATGTGGGATTCGACCCCAACTCATTTAGTTGGGTTATTATGCTGACTAACGATCGTTGATGCTTAGAACTAGATTAAGTGTCCTTGAAACGTTAATCAATGATAAAGGACCACAAACGTCCATGAAGTTCCGGTTATGCTCATCGAGGTCTTCGTGAGCTAATCCTCCATATAGACCTTTCATTTGGAGGAGTTGTAGCATTGTGCTAGTAACATGGAAGACAACATTCCCTTCGATTAGAGGTAGACGTATTGCATCAACATCACCCCAATCAGATTGGTTTATTCACATCATTAATATTCCCAATATAGTCTTGGTGGCCCACTTGGTTACCATTACTCTCGATTACCCTCATCTTTTCTCTGTTCAACACAAGAAACACAAAACAAAACTAAAGTAAGTCGATTCAATTACAGTCAAACATCCCAATTCAATTTCAATAAAAGAATTTTAAACAACAACACTTCCCAGCAGCGGTGCCATTTTGATTAACTTTCAAGCACACCTCATCCAATTCTAAGGGCAAACGATCGTTAACTTATATAAAACCTAACGAAAGTTTGGGGTCGAACCCACAGGGAGCGGTACATGCTCAAATTCAATTATGAAGTACAAATGTGGTCTAATTAGTTATAGGAATAAAAATTATCAAAAAAGACATGTGAACAAGTCTAAGGGGGTGACAACGGATGTCAGATGGGGGGTTTGAATTGTGAATTATCAGCTACAACATAATAAACCACAGAGAAATTAACAATATAGAGAGGAATTCTCGGGATATGATCAATTATAGGAAAATTTCACTATATGGTTAATTCAAACTACTAAGAAATAACTAAATATTAGTGGGTAGGCTAGACTATATGTGAAATAGCTTTCTCTCGAACAATTATCTCGAATCAAGTGATTTATTTCGAACATCACAAAGTTTAGCAAATAAGAACAGTCCACACCTTCATTAATCTATACTCTCGAGCTAGATATGTAGAATTGATGTTAGGATTTACTCTTTCCAGCTAAACCCATATCACCCAAATAACTAAAATCATCAATTGAAAGCTTTGATTCTAAAACCTCTTTTTAATGCAAGCCCAGAATTCTAAGTTCGAATTGCATTTGCAACTACAATTCTTAGTTTAACACACAACTAACAATTAAAAATCACCTCAATTAAGCATTTAAATCACTAATTAACAATACCCGTAATCTAATTCAACCCATAATCACATGATCACACCCCAAGAATTGAGGTTTTAGCCACACATCATAAAAATAGAGATTACCATATACATTCGCCATGATCTGGGTATAGGTTCCCAAGTCTTTACAATGGTCCAAAATAATTAAGTTCAAAAACCCAAGTAAAAATTTGCAAAGTCTACAATAAGAATTCAAAAACTTAGAGAGAAACTCTAACTCTAAAATAGGAACTGTAATATCAGGGGCAAAATTCTAATATCTGCGTGTGAGAACTCCTCAAACTTCCTTTTAAAAATCCATTTATAGTTTCCCACTTTTTGGCTAAAAAGTCCAGTCAGCAGGATAAGTGCTGCCTCAACAAATGTTTAGAGATTCGTCGTTTCCTCTCTTCCATCGCCATTTTGCATTGGCCCTCAGCATCCCAAGTCCTCTAACTTTGGGCAATCAAGTGTGTTATCGCCGAGCCGATAGAAGATTCACCGACTGTCCATTTTTGTCACCGACTTGGATTTTCACCAGGGCTCACACTGGAACTTTGGTCGAGCTAAAGTACCACTAGGTGGTACGCCGAGTGGTCTTGGCGATTACCAGGATCGTTTTTCTTCACTGCTTCAGCTCTTTAGTTCTTTTTTGTCCGGTCATGTCCTTACCTTGCTCCTTAGACTCCATAGCTCTAAATCAACATTTAAACATCAGTTTAGAGCATAACATAGGGATTTGAGGACACTTATACTATCAGAATTAATCCCTAAATGATTTGAAACCTGAGACTCATCATGTTGACATCCACAATTAACCTTCAGAAGCCTATAATTTGTTTAGAAATTTGTGTCACTTCTTCACTCCTTTTGAGTGGTGTATCTCTTGTCATATGAGTTGAGTCTAATTGTCTCTTTGGATTCCTATAGGTATGTTGATGAGGTAAACTAGATGTCATTGTTCCGGCGGAAGGGACTTAAGGAAGTAAAGATTAGAACTAGGAAGGTTCCAGTTGGTATCTTGCTTTAAGATTTATTGAATGCATGGATTATTAGTTTGTGGTCATTCATGATATGAATAAAAGGTAATGAACATCACTTTCCATAACAATATTCCTTAATGATTGTTACTTTATAGATTGTATTGCCTGAATGTCTGCATGTGCAGGAAGTATAATTGCTTGTATTTCTATGATATTATGGACATGAAGAGTACTTAAATTGATTATGTGTAATGAATTAATGATAAATTTCTATGTGATTTACTGAACATGTTTTGATGTAGTACAGTTCTATAATTTAATGGTTATGCTATTTATTAGAAGTGTCATGTTAAACTAGCACGGATTTACCATTGGTATAGATGATAACGGAAGAGGATAAATTGTGATAGTGGGGAAACTCTGATTTTGGAACAGTCGATATTGGTTGGGACCATGGGGAATAGGATTTTCTTGTATGATAGTGAGAATGTGATACTATTCATTACTTTCTGGTGCTATTCATAATTATTTTTCTAAGAAGGTGATGTTAGGTGCCTAATTATGTGTTGTTGGGTATTAACCTAGGGTTTGTGCTGAATCTGTGATGCAAATATATGGGAAACCTATTTCTTGGATTTATCTTGGGATTATATTATTAATGGTTATGTGTTTCAACAGTTTGTTAGGATATGGGAATGGAAAACATTGCTTATTTTAGAAAAAATTTGGGTTGAACTCGTCAAGACGGCCATAGCGTGACTGGGCCACTACAATGGGAGTTTTTCAGCTATGGCAGTAATTATGATAGTGGTGTTTGAGTTGCTATAGCGGACACGGTGAGGTAGAATCTGAACTCTGTTTCCCCATATTTTTGCATTCTATTTCCAAACAATTCAAATCTCTAGTTTCAGTTCATATCAGTGTGAAATCATAAATGTTTCTGAAACAATGAGGTTTCTTGAGGCCAGGAATTCCACCCTTGACGTGTGTGGGGTGCTTAGTCTTAGTTGGTGGGTTTGCATTCGTCAGGTTGATGATTTAATTCAAAATGTGTTTACCGAATCTCATGATTCATGGTTATCGATTGATCCGAGTCTATGTTGGGCTGTATTGAAGACAAACATAATGGAGTAAGTGTCTTAAGTGTCATAATTTTCCGCACGTGGAATTTAAGACTAGTGGCCTACACAGTTTTTTACAAGGATTGCCCATTCTTGAATGGAAATGGAAAATGATAGCCATGGACTTCATGGTGTGTCTTCGTAAGGCTTTGGAGAAATATGATTCGATTTAAACCACTCAGATCATTTCTTACCACTATGCAAGTTCTCATACAAAAATACTTATCACTTCAGTATAAATACGACATCCGTTGAGGCACTTTATGCGAGGGGATATAGATTTCTCATTGGGTGGTCTGAAACATGTGAGGTGACGCCTCTAAGCGTTGACTAAGTAAAGGAAGCTCAGAACAAGGTGAGAGGTATCTCAACCGAGTTGTTGGCAGCCCTAATTAGAAACAAAGAGTATGCAAATTGCAATGTATGGGATATGACATTTCAATTTTGTGAACAAGTTTTATTGAGGGTTCCACCAATGAAAGGTGTGATGAGGTTCAGTAAGAAGGCTTAGCCTAGCCCTCGACATATTGGGATATTTAAGGTTCTTGACAATATAGGGCTAGTAGTGTATAGGTTAGCCTTGCCACCATATTATTCATAGTCCATTCAGTGTTCCATACATCCATGATGAAAAGGTACCACAGGGATAGGGAGTACATTATCAAGTGAGACTTAATAGTGCTATACAAAGATCTACAATATGAAGAAAAGTCAATTGCTATGTTTTATTATGATGTCCAAAAGTTGAGAATATACGAAATTAGATTGGTAAAGGTTTGATAGAAGCATCATATTGTGGAGTAAGCTACTTGGGAAATCAAGGTGGACAAGCGGGACAAACATCCTCATTTGTTTGAGGAGTCATGTACTACTTTCTTCTTGTCTTAGCCCAGTTGTTTCTTGTGTGATCACTCGGGGACGAGCAATGAGTAAATTGGTATCTATTGAAACGACCATACAAGTCATTACGATTATGAAAAATATTCGGTCTAGGCTGCTATAGTGGGGTAAGCTATTGTAAATGTAGAAAACAACCCCTAAATTACCCATATTCACTCAAGAACATTTTGGAGAAGAAAAAAGGGCGATCTGAGGCAAATTTAACAGTTTTTCATGAGGATTTTCCATAAAGGTAAGTAATGTGATCCCCTACTTTTGTAGTACTATTTATAGGCCTTGGAAATGATATTTGTGGCCGGGGGGGGGGGGTTGAATTCTTCCGAAGGTAGGGAAAATATGGATTTTTTGAAGATTTGAGGGAGTAATACCTTGAGTTGTTCTTAAAAGATGTAATTCATGATTTTATTTATTGTAAGGCACTAGTGTAACCATGATGTTGATAATCCTGGGTGAATTAAAATTGGAAAGACCTAGATCAGGTGGGAAAATTATGAGGTTGGCCTAGTGTTTAGGAT
Organism: Solanum tacnaense; assembly: GCA_029582525.1. NCBI lineage: Eukaryota > Viridiplantae > Streptophyta > Magnoliopsida > Solanales > Solanaceae > Solanum > Solanum tacnaense. Next base: position 12,589 of record JAJOOD010000394.1, read on the forward strand.
TTTGATATAATTTGGAAATATTTAGGGCATTTGTGATAGATTTTGTATTGTATTATTATTTTACTCCAAGAACAAGCTAAAAACTCCACAAAAGGAGACATAGTTCGCTATCAAATTTATGTAGCATTTTCTTGGCGCCCCAAGTAGGCTAGGTTTTCTAAACTGAATAGATAGACCTATATTCTATTTCATTATATTCTTGAAGATGGAAGGGAGATTTCATGCATAGTCTTTCAGGCATGGAGTCTGGATAGCTAAAGGTTGTAGTTATAGCTATTAAGGCGAGGAAAGATAATGATTAAGGGTTGTGTTTTCTAGTTCTTGATTGTTAACCTTGATTTTTCTTGTAGGGGGTGGATTGGTGATGATCATAAGGTTAAGTGTTATGAAATTTCTAGTTATAGCCATTTCAAGGACTTGTGGTAGTTAAGGGGAACTGAATAAATAGGAAGAGTATTAATTCATCGGATTATGGAGGTATTTTTCCAAGGAACGAATTTGTACACATAATGGGTCTAGTATTGGGTTATTACTATAAAGGTGTATATAATATTTTGTGTGTTCATTGTTGACTGATCCATGTGAAATGTGTGTGTATTTCATGTTTAGGATAAATGTTGAATGTGAACTTACTTCATGTTGATAATCTCATACAATAAACCTGTTTAATTTACTTGTGGCTTCCAGTGAGGTTGTTCACTCTGATTGTGATTGTGCATGTTATTTGTGATTGTTGGGTGGCTTGGGTACCACACCGGTATGAAATTGTCACGATCCAAAGTATACCTTAGACGTGACATCGCGTATAAGACCTGAGAGGCCCTACACAGGTCACTTGACATACATCCAAAACAATAGAATACACAGTAAGAGAGTTTAAGTAGGATGTCTCATATCATGAAAGAGAGTTCAATCAAAAAGGTGGAATCATAACTATGTCTTGACAAGCCATTCAAAACAACATAAGAGTGGTTGAGCCGTAACTCATACATAATGTACGAAGTCCAAAAACTAAATACATAAAAAAGTAGCATAGGTAACATAGCCTTCAGAATATGAGGACTCACTAATCTTCACGACAAAGCAAATTGCTAGCCACATACGGGAGGAGAAAGAGTGTTTGGCCCTACAGTATGAGACAATCTAGGCACAAGTATTATTAGTACACAGAATGTACTAAGTATGGGGAAAATATGCATAAACGTACACATGATATCATAATAGGCTTAAAACATGTATTGCATGACCAAGTAGAAAATTTAAAACTAGAGGAAATGAATGATCTTAAAAAAATATAATAAAAGGCCAATGTATTAGTACAAGGACATAACGTAAATCTTTTAAGGGAAATCATATTTCTTTCGTGGGATATTACCTCTAACCGACAATAGACCATGTGAGCTATAGTATAGAAACCGATTTAACTCCCACACCAAAAAAGGAGAGTCTAACTGCCAAGGTAGAATGACGGATCACATCATTAAGGATTGTGGATCCACTAGCTAGGTCATTTAAGACAATCCCATAGGAGCATGTAGTTTGGGACAAGAGAGTAATACTAGAGACTACCCTATTTGAGCCTGCACCTCAAAGTCCTCTCACTGCTAAGTTAAATCCCAATGAAATTAGATAAAGTCAGTTATCAAAGCATAACATTAGGAAAGAAATAATCGCAATACCAATCCAACTAATAAAGTCATATAAGAGTAGCTCCTTTCAAAACCATGATTTCATAACTTCATTCATATCCACACTTACCTTCTTAAGCATCAAAAATCATGTTTTTCTTTCAAATTGTGAGAAAAACATTCACAAATCGTTGATACTCAACTTAAAAGCATCCTTAAATAATAGATTCATCCTTTCGTAAAATATGCCCAAGATCTCATATCAATTAATGATCATTGTTCATAATTCAAAGGTAAAATTCAAAGCATATATCATGGGTCTGTATTAAATTAATTATAAATCATTTAATTAGGTTAAATTATGCAAAATAAGATAGAATTAAATCAATTGAATCATGATAAAAACGATCCATGAAGATTTACATAAAATCCTAATTAAATTGGAGATTGGAGTTCTTTTTGGACCCAATGGATGAAAAGAATCCATTGGTGAATTCCCACAACCTTGATAATAAAAGACCACAAAGCACTGGATATTTAGGCCTTGAATCCTTTGAAACCCTAATTCTTCACCTTGAAGCTTGAGAGATAATTAGGTAATTTAAAGTGAATGGAAGAAATTAGACTTCGTTTGTAAGAGTAAAAAAGTTTATACGGTAATTATAGGTCTAAAAAAATAGTTTAGGGTTTTGTGGGTAGGAAATCACCAAAACACCTTCAATTTAAAAACTACCGAAGTTAACTACGGTCCGTAGACCTTTCTATGGCCAATACGAGTCAATTGTCGAATCACTTACTAGGACTAAAAGCTTGGGAAATTCCTACTAGTTAGTCCTACAACTTGTTATCTGTATACATCTCATAGACCTTACCCATAGTCCTCAACTTCGAGTCCAAAATTTTACTAAGATTGAGTCAACTCTAGGGCACTTTCTATGGCCTATAAAATGAACATATAAGTTAGCAATAAAATTAGTCAATGTGTTGCCTTCCCTAAGAGTGTGTTTTAAGTGAATTGGGACATCGTCCCTTACTAAGTTTACAACTTCAACCTCCTTCACAACACTCTATAGCACTTTCTTTGTTCTTTTCTATATATTGAATATAACAAGTTAATCAACTTCCACTAGCAGGGGAATACAACCTCTATCACTAAAAAATTAAAACCCTTCTCTAATTGTTACTCCTTCAGTAATAACATTTGTGAAATCAATAATTCTCCTTCCTTTAACCCCTAATATAATTCTCGCACTATTTTTGTCACAAATAGCAGTAGCACTAGGACCAGGGTTTTCCTTGGATTGCATATACCATCCAACAGAATAGGGATTCCATCTCACAATCATATGTCATTAACTTGACTTTTATTCTTCCAAAAAGTGTAACATATGAGGCCATTTCTTAGATAAATTTTGCAATACAATTATGATTGGAATCATTTATCTCATGAATTACCTTCTCATAAGGGAGCAATGCACCATGAGGATTAGTGTTTCTTCTCTTCCATATTAACCATAAAATCATAACATGTAATATAACCATAACAATCCTAACCTTTTCATTACAAGGTGCACTTCTCCATTTCCATGCATTCTACTTCAATTGTATCTAAGGTCCTTGCAAACCAATAGACTTGAAAAATACTTTTATACCGTGTTTGTCACTTCACCCATTTTGAAAAGATGTTGAACTATTTTTCTGAATAAGCATTGCAGAACATAAACAATTATGATCCATAGAACTGTCAGATCTAGTAAAATTGTAGCTAGAGGAGTTTTGGTGCTCCAAATTTCCAAACCAAGAAATATGATTTGAAAGGAAGATCTTTCACCCTAACATACTTATATTGATAGTTTGCTTCCTTCTTTAACTTTCAATAACTCCCCGACATAACTGGCTTTAAATTTCCATGTGCTTTTGATCACCCATCATTGTCTCTTAGCAAGATCTGTGGTGAGAAAGTTATTCAAATTTCCCACAATATGATTGACAATTCTTTCAAGGAATATTTATGAAATCTCTCCATCTCCCATCTCTCTTCATTCATCAACTCCTTTATTTTTTCCGTTTTATGCGTGATTTGATATTTATCTTGTTGATATAAAGGATAAATTTTGGTCCAATTTTTATACTAGATATTTGTTGAACCAACTTTTGGTTCCTACAAAATGTAATTCTCTAGAATATATCTATTTTTTATCATATGTTTCAAAACCTATGAACCTCATTTTCATTGCACCATTAAAAGACTTCCCTTTTTGCAATACTTATTCCATGTAAAGTTTGCTCATAGAGAGTTTCCACTTCTAAATTTTCACAAATAGTTTTTAAGAATAAACTTAGAAATATCAAAAGGGGATATAGAACGAAGATCGCCTCCCTCTTTAGGCAGATAAATATCCAGCGAGACAACCTAATATTTCTTCTACCAATGTCTTTATTGTTCCTAAAGAATCTAATAAAACTCTTGCGTAACACTTTTATTACACATTTTGGGAGGGACACTTGCTAAAGAATATAGAAAGGAATACTTTTTAGTACACTAGAAATTAATGTATCCTTACCACTTTGAGATTTCAATGTTTGATGATAATCCTTCACCATTGAAATTATATAATTATAAGCACTCTTCCTATTCATTAGATAAGAGATAGAAAAACTAAATAAGTAATCGAATACTTACATGCGGGAAAAATGGGGAACATATACACCCTAGTTTCTCTCATATTGATAATCAAAAGTTTGAATCCTGCTCACTTGTTACTAGATCAACAATCGCTTATTTGCTTACATAAAACCCCTATATTAATTACTTGTTTCGGAAATGACTAAATGGATATAATAGTGAGTTAAGTTTAAGTCTGAACCATATTCCTCGTGGGATCGACCCCAACCTACAAGTTGGGTTCTTTATTTGACGACGACCGCTTATACTTATTTAGGGAAGTGTAACTTGAGAGTATCAAATTTTGACGCCATTGCTGGGGAATATGGCTTTTAGATTAAGTTTAACTACATTATTAAACTTTTGTCAAGTATTTCCTGATTTTACATTTTTTTTCCACAGGTTTCTTCTCTAGTATATGCCAAGTACACGGAGTAGTAGCAAACCATTGACCCCCTACTATCCTGAACTAAACAAGACCATGAGAAAGATGGAAAATCAAGGGGTCCAGAATAATCCAATCATAGAGGAGCATGAGGATGGAGTGAATAATGAAAATGCTCAGGTTCGTGGTGGTATTCTACTCGGAGATGCATTGAGGGTACTGAATCCACCAGAACCAAGGTTGCGTGACAACTACATGGTCGACTTCAATACAGTGGAATCAGAAGGACCTATTATTCTCCTTCCTCTACCTCGAGGGCATACATTTGTGGTGAACAACATTCTGCTGCAAATGCTTACAGCAAGGGGGTTGTTTTCTGGTCTAGCTTTAGAAGATCTGCATTATCACATGGCTAAATTGAGAAGTGTCTGCAAGAGTTGTGTAGGGTGACTAGAGCTGGATATGAACGTCAAAGGTTTGAGAGTCTTCTGAGAGGAAAGGTTCGAGTACCTGCTGAAAAAGTGCCAAGTGTTAACCAATGAAGGGTGATCTACGGACCGTAGGTCGACCCACGTCCGTAGGTTGTATCGTCGACAGAAACCGCGTCCAGACTGCTTATTTCCCTATTTGTTTCCTTTCTGTTTAGGACATGTTTTTCTATAAATAGGATATGTAAACCTCGTTTTTGGGGGTTAGACATTATTGTTTACTTTTAGTTCTTGGTATTTTGTTGAATTAACTTGCAACTTTAGCAATTTGATTTTTGGATTTCGTTTTAGAAGATTTTGACTTTGAAATTCAATTAGAGATTTCAGGTTTCTTCTACTCTAATCATAAATTCATGAATTATCTTTATCAAAACATGAATTGTCTTCTTTCAAGCATGAGTAGCTAAATCCACAAGTAGGGTTGTAGGAACCATGAGGAATTAACAATGTATGAATAATAATTAAGTAATTCTTGAATATTGTTTATGCATGTATTGTTAATTATTTTGCTTAGAAGTCTTTTTAATGAGTGAAAATGTTAGATCTCGCCTCGTTGCTACTTGTCGGACCAAGGAGGTAGTTAATGAGAAAAGAATTAACAACAGAGAATTAGTGGATGCTATCTAATAGTCTAATTTCAATTGGTGCGAGGGTGAAAACTAAGCCATACATTGATGTGATGTCTAATCTGTGGTAAAGGTAAGGGTTAGTAAAGTATACACTCATAGCGGGACAAACCTGCGTACTAAAATTGCTTATCTGGAGGACCAATCACTTAGGGATACCTATCTTACCAACTTTGCATGTAAAACACTAGGAAAGGATTACTATTATTAGGAATACCGTGTTAAAAGCTTATGGGGAACACATACACCCTAGTTCCTCTCTCATATTGATAATCAAAAGTTTTAATCCTGCTCACTTGTTACTTGATCAACAATCTGTTATTTTCTTGCACAAACCCCCCTTTTAATTACTTGTTTCGGAAATAGTTTGACTAAACGGATATAATAGTGAGTTAAGTTTAAGTCTGAACCATATTTCTCATGGGATCGACCCCAACCTACAAGTTGGGTTCTTTATTTGACGACTACCGCTTATACTTCTTTAGGGAATTATAACTTGAGTGTATCTGATATGAAGTCCCAATATCCTCAACTTTTTCCTTCCTCTCCTATTCCGACTTGAGGTAATGAGTTCCTCTTGAGTTTATGGTTTAGGAGTCATGTGTGATTTAGGTGTTTCCATGAATTCCTTGTGTTTATGAATGTTCGTGAAAAAGCTTATGTGTAGAAAGAAAATGAGTTTGTATGATTTATGTCCCTCATGTTTCTGTGCATTGTGTATGAGTTGCCTATGTGACTTCATGAGATGAATTGAGGAACATGCTTTTAATATGCTTTTTGAGAGTAAATTGCAATAGGTTCCATGAGATGTTGTTTAGCATGCTTTAAAGCTTGGAGAAGGTAGTTCCTCCTAGAACATGAGAAATGTTGAAAGTTCCATGCATAATAGGTTGTTAGATGTAGTTCCTACTTCCTTGTGTTGAATTTGAATATGTTGAGTTTGGAGTTGATGTTTCCTCCTTATTTATGTGCATTGCATGCATATTGGGATAATAAAGTTAGTTCACCCCTCTTGTGATATTTTGAGAACGTTCTAACTTGCAGTCGATAGTTCCTCATCGATTGTATGTATTGCATTGATTAGGTTCAGTAGTTAGTTTCTCTCCTACTCTTTTAGAACCAGTTTAAGATCTCATTCCAGGATGAAGGGTCCTAAGGGGGGATATTGTAACACGCTGTATCCGAAAGAGGGAAATAAACCAGACTGTGGGAAGTTGTAGGAGGCCAACCACGGCCCGTGGGTTGAACCACGAACCATAGGTGTGGTCTGTGGGTTGACACTTAGCCATTGGTTAGGAACCCCAAAATCATGGCCTCTGATGACCAAATGACGGTTCACAAGGATGGACCGTGGGTCAGACCACGGCCCGTCGACTAGGTTCGTTGGTGAGTCACTTGGGAAAGGTCCAAGCATGGACCTATGGACCATAGTCCGTGATCTAGCCACCCATCGATTGGCAAAAATCTCTAACCACAAACGACGATGACCAGGACGGACACTAGGTCCATCCACGCTCCCTCGATCGTGGTCTCATAGATAATGGATGGCAGTTATTTTTAGGGGTTTAAGGGTCTTTTTTTTATCTTAATTAAATTAAAGTGGTATCATTTTGCCCTAATTTTGAACCCCTATATAATTAGGTCCGTCGATCGTGGTCTCATGGATCATGGCTGACAGTTATTTTTAGGGGCTTAAGGGTCTTTTCCGGTTTTAATTAAATTAAAGTGGTGTCATTTTGCCCTAATTAAGAACCCCTATATAAACCCTTTTAACTTGAATTCACCCCCATTTAGTTCATTCTCCCTAAATCCCAAAAGAAAATCAAAACCTCCTCTCAAATACTCTCTCTAGAACTTGAAGTAGAAGAAGCTTCAACTAGGGTTTGAAGCTAAGGATCCAAATTCTCCATTAAATATAGGCAATTGGATTTGAGGTATTTCATCTATGGTTTCCTTTCACCCATGGATTCCCCAAATTCCACTATTTCAAATGGTAGAATTCCCCAATTAGCTAGGGTTTTCTTCATTCACCATGGGTTCTTTTGATTACTGATTTCAGTGGTTTAATTATGTCTAAATATGCATGTATTGATGATTTACAATACTTTTATGATGTTATCCCTATGAACCCATGAAAACCCCAATGTTTTTCCAATTTGTGATCTCATAATGTGGGTTGTTGAGTATGAAAGAGGAGTTTTATGATCTAAAGCATGATATAATAGAATTATATGAAGTTTATGATGAATTCCCTGTCTAATGCTTGAATTCTAGATTTGGTGATTGAAAGTAACTTTGAACCTTGGAAGGGAAAAGTGTGAGTTTATGCATGATCTTAAGAAACATATGTAAATCCTTTAAGGGTGCTTTCAGAGAAAAGTGCCAATGTTGATTATGTAGTTGTGTCGTTGAAAGATTATTCTCATGAAACACTTACAACCATGATGTGATAGGTTTTCACACATAGAAAGGATTCTTAGGTTGAAGGTTATCCTCACCTAATTGAATCGTTGCATAAGAGCTATCCTAATGAACTAACTTGGATTGGTTGTCAAGGACATCCTTCTATGAGACATGAGTTAAGTAAGAGTTAATAAGTATTTTGTGGTAATTATGCTTAGCACCGAGTGAATGTTGACAATGAGATTGAATCTCTCCCGTTAGTTGAGGATGGGTTTCTTGAAGAGGTCTCACGAGATGGAAGCTCTCCGGTTAGTAGAGGTCGGGTTTCTAGTAGCAATCTCCGTATCCCATAAACTACGTGCCCCCATAGGTTATCTAGCTAGTGGATCCACCTAAGCTAAGAGTTCATGGTTCTACCTTAGGCAAGTATAGCAACCCTTTTCGGTGTGGGAGACACCTAGTGATCATGTTTTAGCTCACATGGTCTCTATGTTGCTTAAGGTTATTCTTCCCACAATAAGAACATGATTAAGGAACTATGGTTACTCAAGAAGCTTTGTATATTAGTTGAAAGTATTTAAAGATGATGTTGACTTATTTTATCCATGATTAAGACTTATGATTTCTAATTTCTTATATGATGTTTAGACTTGGCAAATTGCATGATTTGAAGTGAAATGGCCCTTTTAGCATGTTTTGAATGTTTTTATGCATAGTTATCATACTTAGTGCATTTTTGTACTAACACATACTTTTGCCTACATTGTTTCCTAATGTAGGGTCTGACAGACAGGGTTTCCAATCTAGTAGCTAGAGCTTGGACTTGATATCTTCTAAAGCTTGGTGAGTCCTCATGGTTTGAGGACGAACTTGTTGTTTTTAGTTTCCACGTCTTGTACTTTTCTTATTGGAGATGATATATGGGCTAGGCCCAATTTCATTCAAGTATTGTAATAGATGTCTATATCGAGAAAAGTCTAGACTTTCCCTTTCCTTTATGAAATTTTTTTAAGACTTGAAATATGTTTTACTATTATTGTTCTATTTCTTATGTTATAAAAGCTAAGTGGCTTGTATGGAGTCCTTTCCGAGTTCTATACACCATTTTACATCTGGGGGTACCCCTGGGTCGTGACATTGTTACATCTAGGGGGTACCCCTGGGTTGTGACAGGGAGATGTTGTGCTTAGATATCAAGGTCGTTTGTCTGTTCCTAATGCGATGACTGGAGGGAGCAGATCTTGTCAGAAGCCATTAGTTCTCGGTATTCCATTCACCCAGGAGCCACCAAGATGATCGTGATTTATGGGAGGTCTATTGGTGGAATGGGATGAAGAATGTATTGCGGGGTTTGTAGCTAAGTGTCCTTATTGCCAACAAATGAAGGTTGAGCATCAGAAATCGAGAGGTTTGTCCTAAGATATTGGTATTCTTGGACTTCATAGTATGATGGCCATGTACTCGGCGACAATATGATTCGATTTGGGTTATAGTAGATTAGATGACTAAATCGGATCATTATATTTCCCATCAAGGTTTCCTATTCGGCGGAAGATTATGCTAGGTTATATTTGAGGGAAATGGTAAAGTTGCATGGAGTGCCTTTATCCTTTATCTCCTATCGTTGTACCTAATTCACTTCTTAGTTTTGGAAGTCTTTACAAAAGGGAATGGTACTCATGTTAAGCTTAGTACGGCCTTTCATTCCCAAACTGATAGGCAAACGGAGCGTACTATCCAAACTTTGGAAGATATGTTTAGAGCTTGTGTGATTGATTTTAAAGGTAATTGTGATGACCATTCTCCATTGATTAAGTTTTCTTATAATAATAACCATCACTCGACTATTGATATGTCTCCATTTGAGGCTTTGTATGGTAGGAGGTATAGATCTCTTACAGGATGGTTTGAGGTGCGTGAAGTTGTCCTAATATGTCTTGAATTGGTACATGAGGATATAGAGAAATTTTGACTTATTAGAGAAAAGTTGAAAATGGCTCAAAGTCAACAAAAGTCATACACCGATGTTAGAAGAAAAGAACTTAAGTTTTATGTTCATGATTGGGTTTACTTAAAAATTTCACCGATGAAGGATGTAATGAGGTTTGGTAAGAAAGGGAAGCTTACTCCCCGTTATGTGGGCCCATTTCAGATTTTGAGACGTGTTGGTAAGGTTTCTTATGAACTTGATTTGCCAAATGAGTTGGCATCGGTGCACCCGCTTTTCCATGTCTGTATGTTGAAGAAATGTGTTGGTGATCCTACATCCATAGTTCCCTTAGATGGTATGGGAGTTAAGGAGAATTTTTCTTTTGAAGAGGTTCCGGTTGAGATTATAGACTGGCAAGTCAAGAAGTTGAGAAATAAAGAAGTTACTTCCATGAAAGTGTTATGGAAGAGTCATTTAGTTGAGGGAGATACTTAGGAGGCCGAGGCCAATATGATGTCTTTATATCCTCATCTCTTTCCTTCTACTCCTATTCTAGCTTGAGTTAATGAGTTCCTCATGGTTTGTTCTTTGTTTTGGAGTCATGTGTGTTTTAAGTGTTTCCATGATTCCTTATTTATGCATGTTCATGAAAAGTTAAGTTTTTGAGAAAAATGAGCCAATTTGTTTGATTTTCCTCATGTTGTTGTGCATTGAGCATGAGTTGGCTATAGACTTCATGAGATGATTTGTTGAGCATGTATTAGCTATGCTATTGAGTATGAATTGTATAAAGGCTCCATGAGAGGATGTTGAGCGTGCTTTAGCTTGGAGAAGGTAGTTCCTCCTTCAATATGAGAAATCTGAAATTTCATGCATGTTGGTTTGCTAGGTCTAGTTCCTACCTTCCTTATGATGAATTGAGTATGTTTAGCTTGGAGTTGATGTTTCCTCTTTGGTTATGTGCATTTTGCTAAGATTGCATGAATGATGGGATGCTAGTATTTGAGTCTTTTTTTTAAACGAGGCCTAGAATCTCATTCGAGGATGAATGACCCCAAGGAGGAGATATTGTAACACCCTAGATTAAAAAGAGGGAAACATAGTAGATTTTCATATATTAGAGGTGCCTACCATGGAGGCCAACCACGACCTGTTGGTAGAACTACAGATCGTAGGTCTGCTCCATGGTTTGGGCACCCAAATCTATCTAGAGGTCTAGGAACCACGGCCTGACCAACGGACGGTCAGACCACAGTCTGTGGTCCAAGACCCCAAATTCCAACTCCCAGACTATGAACGACAGTCGTGCAGGACGGACTGTCGGTCAGTCCATGGTCCGTCGGCCATGGTCCGTTGGTCGTTGCCTGACAGTGATTTTTAGGGGCAGTTGGGTCTTTTCCTTATTATTTTATTCCTATACTACGTTGTTTTGCCTATATCTAAAATACTTATATAAGCATTTTTACCCCAAAATTTCCCAATAGAAATCATTCTCTCCAAACACACAAAAAGAAGAACTCTCAAATAATTCTTTCTCTAGAACTCGAAGAAGAAGAAGAAGAAGGACCCATCTAGGGTTTCAAGGCAAGCTTTCAATTCCTCCATTGAACATTCGCAATTGGCTTCAAGGTATGATAGTTTTCATCCATGAATTTCTTCAATTGATATGGGTTCTCTTCAAACTTGATTTAAATGATTGGATTATGTTCTATTATGCATGAATTATTCAAATATTATGATTTTGATTATGGTTCCCCATGAACCCATGTAAATCCCATGTTTTCCAATTATGATGATGTAATGTAGGTTTTGAATCATGAAGAAGATTATCTTGAAGTTAAGCGTGTTTTCATGAGAATTATGTAAATGTTTTAAGGATGCTTTGAGAGTAAAGTATCAATGATGATGATTATTGTTGTTTTGATGAAAGAGTTTCTCATAAACACACTCATGCATGATTTGTGAAAGGTCTTCTCACCTAAATGAATCAAAGATAAGGATCTATCCTAATGAAACCTAGCTTGGATTGGATACTTAATTGTACCTTTCCATGGATGTCTTATCACTTAGCTTCGATTGGATAATTGTACCTTTCCATGGATGTCTTATGACTTAGATTGGATTGGAAAGATGACATGCCCTTCCATGGATAATAAGAACATGTAAGAAATGACTATTTCGTACGGATCATGCATAGCACCGAGAGGATATTGAGATGGAGGCTCTCCCGTTAGTACAGGACAGATTTCTAGTAGCAATCTCTTTATTCCTTACCTATGTGCCCCTATAGGATGATTGTCTAGATAGATATTAGCTAGTGGATCCACTAAATCTAGAAGTTCATGGTCCTTACCTTGCAAGTAGGACAACATTTTTCAGTGTGGGAGACACGGGGGAATCATGTTATAGCTCACATGGTCTTTATGTCGGTTAAGGCTCATTCCAACAACAACATGAATAATGAACTAAGGTTACTTCAAGAAGAATCGCATATGTGTTCAAAGGTTTGAAAGATGCTAGCTTTCATTGGACATGTTTTATAAATTATGTTTTCTAACCTTCTTATATCATGTTTTAGCTTGGTCAACTGCATGTTCGTGAAATGTCCTGTTTTAGCATGATCTAAATATTTTATGCATGGCTATCATACTTGGTACATTGTTTTGTACTAATGCATACTTTTGCCTACATTTTCCCCAAATATAGGGTCTTACATTTAGTGTTCTCACTGTCGTGGCTAGAGGTTGGCTTTGTTGATTTCTCGAGCTTTGGTGAGTCATCATGCATTCGAGGACGGAGTTACATTGTTTTTCAGTTTTAGACATGATGTATGGGCTAGGCCCAATTTCATTCTATTGTATTAGATGGCTTAAGAGACAAAGTGTCTAGACTTCCGCTTTTATTTTATAAACTATTTAGACTTGAAATATTGTTTCTACTTCTTATGTTATGAATGCTTAGTGGCTTGTATGGGGCCTCTTGGGGTCTTATACGTCGTGTTACATCTAGGGTGTACCCCTGGGTCGTGACACGAGAAAGAGGAGAAAGGGTTTAAAGTGGGTAGATTTAGGACTTATTTATAAATGTCCTAGGATAGAGACCAAAACGACATAGTATAGGCTTAAAAAATTTAGGAAAAGACCCAAAATTCCCTAAGAAATATCTGTCGACTAGTATACGGTATTTAGCTACACTAGTCAACCATAGACCAAGTACTGGGACCTTTAAATTACCCAACTTTTGATGGGACCCTTCTACGATCCGTAGGACTTCTTACGGTCTGTTGATCCTACTCGTAGAACTCAACCTTAACCCCAAAAATTTCACCAAGTCTGGATTGCTTCTATGGAGCACACCTACGACTAGTAGACCATACGACGGACTGTCCTTGTCGACCGTAAGATAAGGTACTGGAACTTTATTTTAAAAATTATTTTCCAGCTTTCTAGGAAACTAGTATGTGACCTGTAGAAAGTAATACGAGTTGCAGACTGGTCTCGTAGACCTAAACAAGTAGACAGAATACATTCAACCGATTTCCTTTTTGAAATTCGGGGTGTGACAATAAAATTATTTTCCAAATGTTTATAAACATAGAAATTATATAATTCTTGCTTTGCAATGATTTTAAACATATTTTAAATTTTGTAACAATTATTACAATATTGTTTTATATTGAAGAGGCTCAAAGAATTAATTAGAATATGGAAGGTCTAAATTGGTTTTCAACAAGCATGTGTAGCTATTCTTTTAAAAATTTACATCACTAAAAATTTGAAGTTGTTGTAGCATATGCTATTGCTTCATTAAAGTTTGTAACAACTTTCTATGCGATGTGGTCAAGTTGCATCTTTTTTTATATTGAAAGACTCATAGGGTCAAAATCTTTATTAGCTAAGCAAACAACTATTCAAAAGACCGGCCCAAAGTCTAAAGCCCAACAAAAAATAAAAACTAAAGAACAATAAAATCAAATAGCAAAACAAAATAAGAAACAAAAACCTAAAATGGATGTCGGAGAGATACTGGATGCTTCTAGGGAAAACTCTGACAGTCAAAGCATCGGATAAACTAAAGGAGATGTCGGAGAGCTTTAATCTTCCATGATGAAGCTATCATACCAAATCAATAAATCTTTCCTTCTACTCTTGTTGAAAAGAAATCGATGTTTGTTCATCATGTCAAATTAACACTCTGAGGTAATTTTATCATCAATAACTAGTTTTCCTTTCTTGGATATATCCTTTAATGGGTTGAATTTCACAAGACAAATTAATACAAGAATATAAGTTTAAATCTTTAAAAGGTTAATTAATCTGATTTTGTTAGGAGGTGATGTGAGGAAGTTTAGATTTACACCCATCAAGAGCCTAATAACTCATTATCTTAGTAATATGGTAAGTATAACTCCAATACCTCTATTGTTGTATCATATCAGCTTACCTGAATTGTTGTAGATGAAAATTTGTTGAGATTGTATGAAAGCTATATCATATTGTAGATTTGTGTTTCTATCTAGACAGTCACACATTTTTTATTCCAAAAAGCAATATATTAGATGATATAAAACTAAACTTTTTCTATGGTTTACCCCTTATCAACAATGCTTCAAAACGCTAATAACAATAAATTTTATGTCACGAACACAAAACTTGAGTCATGATGACACTTGCCATCACCAACGAGTAGGTAAGTCAATCCATATCTCAAAATGATAAGTAATAAGCATATTGGACAGAATCAACAACGAATGAGAAATTATTAACAACATAATGGAAAGCAAAGCGGAAATGAGAAATGACATCAATATACACACACAAGAGTATACAATCCTTTATAACGACCTAGTTGATGAAAGTACAAAGCTACTACAAGAGTATGAATCTCAAAAGTAGACCAACAAGTAAAAAATTGTCTCGAATACAAATAACTAGTCAAGACTAAATTAAGATGGAGATAAGTCAAACAAGGACACCATCAACTTACCTTTAATCTACGAAGATCTCCACAAATGACTGAATCACGATGTTAGATAGCGTTCAAATCTGGATCAAGAAACAGGTCTAGAGTCTATTATGAGTACCAAAACAACACGAACAATTAGGCATCATATGCCGACTAAGCTTGGAAAGTAAATACAGTATGAAAAGCGGGGAAATAAACGGTGACTAGAGGTCATATAAACGAAGCAATAACGGGAAGCCTAACTATATACTTCATGAGTCTATAAAGGATGAACCGGTTAAGTAAAGAAGGTATTTATCGCATAATTGACCCTTTAAACCCAGAAGGTACACTCTTGAGCAATACGAAGTTAAATAACCCATGGGAACCCATATGCCCGATGAGTAGACAAAAGAGCTAATGATAATACTACTAAGTCAAAAAGTATTTCAGAACTGAAATGGCCAACCCCAGACTCATACCGCGGCGAAGGAACTTTAAAGAACCCAAATGAACCACTCTTTCTAGGAATGAAACGCACTAACAAAATTACACCCAGACTTGAACCACGGTTAATAGAGATACACTAGGGCCTCGAACTGTGGCTAAAAGATATGTGCCAGGGCCTTGAATCATCGCTAAAGAGATAAGCCAGGGCCTTGAATCGTGGCTAAATGAAATATATCAAGGCCTCAAACACGATTAAAAGACTCCAAATGTCTCAAAATTGCGTACCTCTCTTCATGCGGGAACATACCATACAACAATACAACCTTTAGAGCCACTAGGGACCCACTCCAGCTCAAAATCCAAGATCCAATCTAATATACCATCAATGTCTTAAATCACAAAAGAACACCATGGCCGAAACATAAAGGAAGTTATGGATGAACGGTTACAAAATTTCAGTTGGTTAGGATACATTCTATCTTATCCAAGTCTGATATATCAATATGCATGGAGCTAAGTCGCCCAAAGTGACGTCGAAGAATTTCTAAGACATAATGGCTCTAACTCACAAGTCTAAGGCACTAACTAGCCTAGACTTAGGAAAAGGCCAAGAACAAGCCACCAAAAAAATACAACCAGGCATGATACAACAACTCAACAAGATATGTATGCTTAATTTCTTGAATATTACCCAAAAAGAAGGCTAAGGCATGAATTCTATCCACTAAACATGATACATGCTAGGAACCCCTCCCAAAACAAGCTAAAGTGGTTGTTATGGCCACTTCTATAGCCCCATTAAAGTGGCACACTTACCTCTTAAGCGGCTAGGCCCAGCTGGCTGCTTCACTAAAGCGCTTTCCTGGCAGCTAAATCGGTTACTGCTTAGCTAGGCATGTTTATGTTTTCCTATTTTGACTTCTATGAAGTTTATTTCTTTACTATAGCTGGTGCTAGGGCTATTTAAGCGGCTTCACCAGCACAGTACACCAACCAAATGAGCTAAGTCCCAACGACCTTCGCTCGGGTGCTGAGGATTGGTTCAGAAAACCATGCATGCAATAGAACTATGTTACCCCCCCCCCAAAGTAAATATATCAAACTCAACATAGATGTTAAAACTTCCAACAGAGGTCATGTCAACAAAAAGTGGATTCCTCACCCAATCTACATTTTAAGCAAAAATCTATAAAATAGCGCAAAATGAGCCAGAATCCTCGAGGCTAATGCCAAAGGTCCTTCTAGAAAAATATCTATGTTCTAGAGCTAATAGAATCATCAAAATGCATTATAACGCCATTTACATGAAGTTATGACTTATGTCAACCATTTAAGTTTCAAAAGCTCCAAAACACAAAAAGTTGAATAAAAAACAAATGGACAACGAGGCGACCAAACTATTAGTCCTAGTAAGTTATAAATGACTTGGGGTTACTATAAGAAAGCCCTAAATGTAGAAATATAATAATAAAAAGTAAATGATCTATAAGATCATTACATCATCCACTACTAAAAGGATTTTTGTCCTCGAAAGTAAAGAGTCGGGAAGAACCTGAAGGCTCAAATAGGTGGGGAAACTGAACTCACATCTTGTGCTAGATGTCTCGGGTAGCCTTTTTGATTGGACGGTGCCTCTACCAAACTTTACAACAAGAATATCTCTCAAACTCAATCGTTTCACATCTCTGGAAAAATAGCAAATGCTACTCCACAAAGGTCAAATGGTCATCCAATTGAATTAAGTCATGCCGCACCACATGAAACTCATCAGAAATATACTAGTTAATTACATAAACATGCAAAATCCCATTAATAGTTGAAAATACAGAAGGTAAGGCTAACTCATAAACAACATCACAAATAGTCTAGATAATTTCAGATAGCCCATATACCTAGGGCTAATCTTGCCCTACCTCTAAAATCTCATCATGCCTTCATGGGAGATACTCGAAGGAATTCCCGGTCACTAACTCTGAATCTCAAAGCCCAACGCCTACGGTCAACACAACTCTTATGTCTGCTCCATGATGACCTCAACCTATCCTAAATAACCTTAACTCTATCTAAACCCTCTTCAAGAAAATTAGTACCACACAACCTAGGCTCTGAAACCTCAAACCAACTAATTGGAGAGCGAAAATGCCTACCCTACAAGGCCTCAAATGGGGCAATCAGAATTACTCAAGTGGTAGTTGTTATTATACCCAAACCCGTTAAGGCTAAGAACGTGTCCTATTGACCCTCAAAGTGTAATACGCATGCCGGTAACATATCTTCCAAAACCTAAATTGTACACTCCGACTGATTATTGGTCTGTGAGTGAAAGGTTGTGCTAAAGGTACCCAACTCCTCACGAAAAGTACCTCAAAATTTAGTAGCAAACTGAAAATCCCCATTAGATATAATAAATAGAGGCACCCCATGAAGACAAACTACCTCCCAAATATAGACATGGGCCAAACTTTTGGCACTAAAAGAAGAATGCATGAGAAGAAAGTATGATGACTACCACCTCCAACTCCAAATTATTAGTGGGGTAGTTCTACTCGTGCACCTTAATTTGTCTTGATGCATAAGAAATCGCATGATTGTGAAACATCAAAATGGAACTTAAATCAATGTTGGATGTGTAACAATACACTTTGAAGAGATCTCCCTTAATTGAAAATTGAGAACAAGAACAGTAACCAACTTCTTGAGCGTCTGAAAGCTCAACTCACATTAATCATACAACCCAAAAGAAATATCAAGATGAGTCAACGTAGTTAGTGGTGCATCAATCTATGATTTCTTCTATGAACCCATGTTTTCCCCCAAATTCCTTAAGTTGTGATTTGTGATTGGGAATTGGTTGATTATGAAAGTATGTTGAATTGTTTATGTTTATATTGAATTATTTATTGAATCATGTTAATTCCCTTATATATTGTAGTATCTTAGATGTTTGGGTTGTGATTGATGTATGGCCTTGAAGGGCAATTTCATGAAGGATTATGTATGATTCATATGTGAAGTATATGTGTGTGATCTAAATGAAAGTATTATGATCATGTTTAGAATGCAATTGTGTTATGATTGAAAGTATTTTCTCATTAACACCTATGAATGATGATGATAGAATGCGAAGGGTTTCTTCCATGTAATGTTGTATCTTTAATTGGTAGGCTTAGGCTTCCTTTTCTTGTATAAATGAAAGTAATGTGATTGTGATCCTAATGTAATGGTGTGGTTGTTGTTGAAAGGCTATTCTTACAAACAGACACTAATGAATGAAGAATGAATGAATGATGTTTCTATGATTATGTTAATAATGATGTGTTGATTGAAAGGCTATTCTCAATTGTACACTAATGAATGATAATGTGAAAAGACTTTCTCACAATATGGGGATTCTTAGTTGAAAGTCTATTCTCATATTTTAATCTTTGAGCTATCCAATGAATGAATGTTGGGTTTGAGATGGATGCCCTCACGTGAGTTGAGGTGAGGTATCTAGTAACAATCTCTTATCCCATAACAGTGAATGAAAGTAATGAATGTTAAGTACTTCGTGGGGAATAATGCCAAGCACCGAGTGGATATGAATGAGATGGAATCCCTCACGTGAGTTGAGGCATGGTTTCTAGTAACAATCTCTTGAGATGGATTCCCTCACGTGAGTTGAGGCGGAGTATCTAGTAACAATCTCCCTATCCCTTAACTATGTGCCCACATAGGATATTAGCTAGTGCATCCACCTAAGCTATAATGTAATATTCCTACCTTAGGCAAGTAGGAATCCCTTATCTGGTGAGGGTGACACCGGGATTCCATGATTTAGCTCTCGTGGTCTATGACGGTTAAGGCTTACCCCCACAAAGAATGTTAATGAACTATGGCTTCTCAAGAATAAACTACTTAGTATGGGTAGTAGTATGGGATGCCATCTATGCATTGCACAAGTAGGCTTTGAGAGATGTTATGATGTGTTCCTCTATAATGTTAAATGAAATGAATGGGCTCTTATGATGATGTAATGAGAATGTTGGTCTAATGTCTAATGAATGATGGTTCTCTAAATGAAGCTAATGAAAAATGTTGACTTATATGCTTAAATGTAATGATGCATGCTATACTTGGATTGTACTATGAGTTACTTCTTTGTCAAGACTTATTGAGTATAAATGTGCCTTGTCTATGGTTGCTTCAAAGGAGTACTTAGTGTGAGTAGTAGTATGGGATGCTACTAATACATTGCACAAGTATGACTTAGGGTTGTCCTAGATGTTGGTCCTAATGTGATGTTACGACTTATGAAATGTTTATGTCTCTTATGTATGAGTATTGTTTAAGGATGGAAAGGATGAATGGTAAGTTCACTTTTGGTGGCCTTAATGTGGTACCTAGTGTGGATGGTGGTATGGGATGCTATTCATACATTGCAAAAGGTATAGCTTGGGTTTACTTATGGTGAAAGATTAATGTGATGAAATGGGTTATACGTGATTATGTTCTAATGTGATGAAATGGGTTATATGGTTGATTATGTTCTAATGTGATGCAATTACTTGTATGTTGGTTGTGTTTGTATATTATGCCTCTTATACTTATGTTCATGAAGTTTTCTGAAAATTGGCATAATGCATGACTTACAAATAAAATGTTCGTTTTAAGCATGGTTTTTGGATGGCTATCATACTTAGTACTTTATGTGCTAACCCATATTTCTTCCATTTTTTTACGAAGTGTAGGGTTTGTAGATTTGATATTCTATACTTGAAGGATAGGTTTCTAAAGAGCAAGGAGATGAAGATTTGGTGAGTCCTCATAGTTTCGAGGACGAACCTATGATTTCCCCTTATATCTTTTATTTATGTTTAGAGCTTTTGTGTGTCCCAAAGTTGTATTCAAAGTATTAGTTGGTTTGAGACATAGTATAGAATGTCTTCCGCTTGCTTTTATGAAAAATGACTTTGATTGTATTTAAAGAAAAGTTTTAAATTCCATGCCATATTCCTTATATCGAATGTTATGAATGTTATGAGGCTTGTATTAGATTTTTTCGGAGTCTTATACGTCGTGTAACTTCCGGGGTGTAGGCTAGGGTCGTGACATTCCTTCTCAAAGTGCATGAACTCTCCACAATAAAAACAGCCACAGTCAAGTGAAGGTTTGATGGATAATGTATAGAAAGGCCCTTGACCCAAGTATTAGGAGGAATAGTTGATGACTAGGAAAAAAATACACTTGTTGACTTGGACCCTGGTGTACGAACCATTGTAGTTTCCCACATCCTTGGAATTCTTTTTCACTGCATTATCCTTTCTAGCTTGTCAAACTCCCTCTAGACTTTTCACAAAGTTTGTCACCTAATTAAAACCCTTACCCGGTGAGGTCATATTTATAGACAAAATCTGCAATTCAGAATTCAAACCTTTGACAAATAACCGGATCCTCTCTTCATCAGTGCTCACCGATTGCGTATTATATTCAAACATGGCATTAAACTTGGCCTCATAAGCAGTCACAACCATGTTACCCTGTTCCAGAGCCATGAACTCATCTTTCTTTCTATCTCTCAAGGTGTGAAACATATACTTATACGTGAACAAGGCATGAAACTGTGCTCAAGTCAATGGAGGCAAGATCCACAAATGATATTCCACATAATCTCTCCACCACTACTTTGCCTCACCCAGAAATTGGAAAGTCACAAAGTGAACCTTGACCTGATGTGCATGCCCAACTTATGAAGTGTCTTGTCGGACTCAAATATGAACCAAACGCATCTTCACTCTCAAAAGTGTTAAACGGTAGAGGATTAAGCTTCAATAACTTAGTCAGCATCTCATGTTATGTGCAATTCATCACCGGGCAATGAAATAGATAGAACAAAGTGTTAGGCCCCATGTCCCTATCAACCTAAGGAACAATAGCAACAATAGTCTGTGAGACCAGGACTTGAGTAGTATGCACTATGGAAAAGGCTCAATTACCTACAACACCAACAGAAAAGCTAGAACTTGTTGAAGAGTCCCTGCATCCATAGGAGGAAGACCTCCAATCCCAGCTTGTACCCTCATTTCATGTTCTATATCGTCTTCAATCCCAATATCAACCTCTTTTTCCAAGGGATGCTAGGGTTGGGGTGGGGTTTCTTCCCTTGGTGCATTCGCATTCTGAGCTCCACCTCTGGTGCATGTTTCCTTTCCTCTTCCTTTGCCCATATATCTTCCCTTACCTCTTCCTCTACCATTCCTTCTCATTGCTGTCTCATTTTTTTGCTCCGTTATTGGAGCTACTAACCTTGTGTCGTTATGTCTAGTGCCAATCATCAGTTGACAAAAGAGTGTTAAAGTTAGATTCCAAGTTGGATCATCAGATTTCAATTGTGATTAAGCCATAGCATGAACAAAGAAAGAAAAATAATTTCCTACAGTCTTGTAGCCTCTTGTAGAAAAGTGCAAACATCTCTGCACCGCTCCGCATTATTCCACTAGACTCATTTTTGTAAGATGAGATCAACGAACCTAGGGCTCTAATAACAAGTTTGTCACGACCCCGACTATCGTGTGTGGCACCCACACTAATTAACCACTTGGTGGGACGACAAAAAACTAATCTAAATTACCCAAAACTATATAAATAACATCAAGTTTAGCATAAAATAAAGAAAATAGTTTGGTTAACAAAAGAATTGAGTCCCCATAAACTCAATTTGATAGCCAAAAACATTTAACGTGGAAATTTCCCCTAAGAAATGAAAATCATCATACCAAAACTCTAAAACTGTCAAATAGTGTATGCAACCCCGAAACTAACATAAACTAAATTCTATAAGTCTATGTACGAACAAAGGGACAAGAAGGTGCAGAAGAATCCATTGTAGCCTGAATGACAAAGCTCACCGTGGGATTTTGAATCAGGCATCTCTTAACTAAGGTCTTCGATGAACCGCTGGACGATGTCCTATACTCAACAAAGAAAATAATAGGTGCAGTTGACAAATCATAGTGTATTGATAGGCTCACGGGTTTGTCCAAGATATCAATGTAAAGAGACACTATAATACAGTAATGCAGAAAAATGTGTAACAGAACAACAATCATCAACAACATAGACTCTCAATCATATGTCATGTAACAAAGGTATTTGGGTCAACCAATGCATAAGTACATGTCCCATATGATCACAATGCAAATAGTTGGTCCTCTCATCGAATCACAATCACATACTTGGTCCTCTCATAGAACTGAAACCCAAGTTTGTAGTGTACTGGTGTGGTACCTCGAGCCAACCAAAAATCACAAACAATCATGTAAAATCACATAGCACAATGAACAAGACCACTAGAAAACCATATATGACAATTATAAGTTCATTGCATGACGGTACCTACATAATGTCATTTCATATATTTTATATCATGCATTGCGCATATGATACTACACAGCAATTGACATGCATACATATACAAATTGGAAACATACAACCATCACCTACTTTGAATCAAGCCTCTTTGACAGTAAAAATTGCCCGAGTTTCCCCCTTGCGAATTGCCTCGACTTGTTCTTATCTAAAACAAACAATTTAAATAACAATCAATCACTAGTGACCAATAATTTACCTACATCATCAACAATTTCTAATCGTAGGCCAAAATATAATCATCTCCCCCAACTTAGGGCTCTTTCCCACCATGTAATCATGTAAAAACCTTCCCCCAATTGCAATAACCTAGATTCTAAGGCTTATGAATCAATACATAAGGTTGCTGAGTCGGATTCTTACATTTATTGATGAAATTTGTGGTAAAACATGTGCTTACGAACTCAAAGTGCAAAAAAAAATGTTTTGGGTTGTTTTCTGCACTAAATCCCGATTCGTCCCCCTATAGCGGTCTGCTAACTCCGATATAGCAGGATGACTCCCACTATAGCAGCCTCTACGAAACTTTAGAATCTCAAACTCTGAAAAAAAAACCATTTTTATAACACAAACTCTTCCCTTGACATCCTGACACATAACTTTCACGCCAAGCTCAATTTCAGGAGTTCCACTTATCCAAAATGGATGATGAAAGGCCTTATGGACTCCTTATTGTATTGGCTAAAGTAATATATTAACCAAACCTCGAAATCATACCCCACCAATTCCAGGATGACCCTAGACCTCAACTAGCTCAGAATCCATATGAGATTGACTCAAAAAATTTTAAGTTAGAAGCTTGAGAGTTTTCTTGTCCAAATTCATTTACCATTGGCTTACTCATAACTAGTGGGTCAAGTCGTTACAATCTTTTATTGTGGGGTTTGCAACCTTCAATCCTTCATTGAGATGATGACGAAGAAAAATTATACATTTTCTTTGTCTTGACTAAAAACAGCACTACCCTCGATAACAATGACATCAAAATCTTTAACGTCTAGGTGAATTACAACATTGAGTATATATGATAAGTAACTTCTTTTTAGAAAAATCGCATGTCATGAACTCAAACTTTGACAAATTTATCATAAAAATAAATTAAGTTTGAAATAAAAAATAACATGATCACAAAAGAACAATTTTATTTTCACAAAACACTAACCTCTTCTATTTTATTTTTATTCACAAATCAGTATATTTAAGCTCGTTGATACTAACTCAAATACTGACTACAGTAAGGAAGACACAAATTATGAAGTAAATACTTACATCAAAGTGTCACTTTCTAACAACTTGTTGATGGAAGGAATTGAAATTGAAGTCGGTGAAAATTAGCATCGCGTTGATAACATATTATGAAGTAAAATTTGTGTATTAAAATCATCAAGAGTAGAGAATGACAAATTGTAATAAGAGTACGAATTATTTTTGGAAAATACTTAAACACATAATTTATTTTATTATATCTCTAGAATTTTCTAACATTTGAAAAAATTAAAAAAAATTCCTACTCTCTTCTATTTCTTGATACATCACCTTAAGCGATGTATAGATCGGATACATCACTTTACGTTATACCTGCGTAGTTTGGCAAAGAACTTTCACAGATCATGCAGATGATTTGAACCCTTCTTTTATTTGATAATGATATCATCCACATACACTTCAATTTCCTTGTGGATCATGTCGTGAAACATAGTGGTCATTGCCCTCATGTATGTAGCCCCATCATTCTTTAACCCGGAAGGCATTACCTTGTAGTTGTAGACACCCCACGGTGTGATGAAAGTAGTCTTCTCAGCATCGTCATTGTGCATCTCAATTTGATGATAGCCGGCAAAGCAATCCACAAATGATTGTGTTTCATGCTTAGCACAGTTGTTAATCAAGATTTGTATGTTGGGCAATGGAAAATTATCTTTAGGACTAGCCTTGTTGATATTCTGATAGTCCACACAAACTCTGACCTTTCCGTCTTTTTGGGGCACTGGAACGACATTTGCAAGCCAGGTTGGATACTCCGTCACTTGAAGAATTCCGGCCTCCAGTTGCTTTGATATTTCCTCCTTGATCTTCAAACTCAACTCAGACTTGTATTTTCGGAGCTTTTGCTTCACTGGAGGGCAGGCTGGATCAGTGGGTAACCGGTGAGCTACTATTGAAGTGCTTAGCCCTGTCATGTCTGCATAGGACCAGGCAAAGATATCCTTATTCTCCATGAGATACTCGATATACTCTTTCTTGTCATCTTCCGTCATATGGATGTTTACTCGGGTCTCTTGTGTCACTTCTGAATTTCCTATATTTACCACTTCTGTTTCCAATAAGTTTGGATTTTGCTTCTCCTCGAATTCCTCAACCTTTCTGATTAACTCTTCGGGGACTTCACTTTCCTCGACCTCTTCTAAATCATTAATGTTAAATTGTGCAATCTCATTATATGCCATAGTCTCAGATTCAACATTTTTATAACGGATTTTGCTGGAAGAAAGAATAACGCACAAATAAATATAAGTTATTAAATGGATCGGAAAAGAACTTTATTGATTCAACACTCAAGAGTTGCATAATATTAGCATTTGAAAACAATAACAGAGAATTGGAATTTAAAACTGTTTATTGAAACCTTTTAAAAACATGATAGAAAAATATCTTCGAAAGCTACCCAGATGCTCGACGAGGTCTGGATCGAGTTGAGGTCCAAATGTTGATGCTGATCTTCGCTTGATTGCTTCTTCTAGGGTCCCCTTTCTCCTCCTCGTTGATCACGACATTGCAAACCTTTCCTTCCTCCTTCGTCAGAGACAAACCTTTCATATTTTCTAGAAGCTCATCAGTGATAACCCCCATGAATCCGGCCGTTCGAAATGACTGGTACAACGGTGGTATGGGTTTCTTTAATGGATAGTAGTACCCATCTATAGGTGGTTGCCAATCAAGCCACTCCTCAATAATAAATTTATATCCCAGGCCAAAAGTGGTTGAATGACAAACGGGTTGTATGCATTCGACTATCCCTTGTAATCTAGCTCCCAAACCTTTCCCAAGCTCGAAACCAAACCAGACCATCATATCTATGATCTTCTACCTAAACCAAGTTTGAACTTCATTGTTGCAGAAAAGCTCCTGATATTGAGCTGAAATGTGTGAAGCCTTATTGTGGGTTGTTCCTTCAAGTGGCAACTCATCTTCGTGAAAAGATATTTTTTATGCCTCAAAAACCTTCCCAACCATTTGGGCTACCTCTCCATGAGTGATGCTAGATAGGACATAGGCTTCACCTAAGACCTTCAAAAGAGCGTTCTGATGACTTTTAGAAGATTGCAGCAATGACATGATTGATATTTGGGATGGGGTTTTACTCAATTGCTCAACAATAGAGTACTCTTTAGTTTGCACCTTCTTCCAGATACCTTGATCTTCAAGTTCTACAATTGGTGCCTTGGATTTGCCGGAGCTACCCTGAACCAAATTTTTGGAAGTGTAAATTCTTTCAGATCTAGTTACTCCTGGTGCAGTTTCTGCTTTTTCCACTTTTGCTTTTTCTTTTCCGTATTCCCATGGGACAGCATGGGTATCATATTGGACAGGGGAAGGCGCCCTACAAATGGTTAATGAGGGCATGGGCATGAAGACCTCAACCTCAAAAGGAATACACCTTTGCACTACAACTAGCGTTTGGGTGGTAACAGTCATTGCTTTTTCTAGATCAAGGACCCAAATGGATTTCTCCCAATCCAAGGTATCATCAACTTCTACCATCTTGACCTGATGGTTAGGCATAGGGTTGATTGCAACATTTGGTGTCGGATCCTTGAGCTGGATGGCCTTTGTATCAATTAACATTTGAAACTTATCTTTCAGAGCTCTGCAAACTTTGGTACTATGACCCTTCATCCCAGAATGGTAGGAAGAATCCTTGTTAGGGTAATACCATTTTGCGCAGACATCCACAGGCAATGCAGGAATTGGGGTGACATAGCCAGCCTATTTCCGCCTCTCATAAAGCTAGGATATGGGCTTAGTCAGAGGGCTATAGTTTTTTGCAGGTCTTCTTTCATATAGAGGTCTATTTCGGTAGTTTAGTGTTTGAGTGGGTGGTGGAGTTTGGAAGTATGTTGGCTGGGCATTATAGACAGGATATGAAGCTTGCTGATTTTGAGGAGGAGCATTTAGGTAATATGCTGGCATGGGATGGGGAGATATAGGTGGTGGAGCTGAAGGATATGGAGTTTAAGGATATAAAGATGGAGGGTATGGAAATGGAGGTGGGGTTGTTGCTTGGTACTTATAAGGTGTTTTGGCTCCCTGAGACATCATGGTCGAACCTGTTTTCTTCCGGTTTTTTGCCATTCCACCAGATTGCAGAGCTTTGTTGGTGGCTTTTAGGGCCTCTAGGTTGATGATTGTCCCATTTTTTATGTCTTCTTCAATTCTTTTGCCTAATTTGATAATTTCAGCGAAACTCTTCTCAGCTCAATATGTAGGGTTCAGCGATATCGACTCTCATCCCCGTTAGTAGGATCTTAGTAGAAGCAAGGACTGAAGATTGGTGAGTCCACAAAATAGTTGAGGATTTAACCACCATTTCTCATGTCTTTCAATTTATGTTTACAACTATAGTATGGGTTGTGTCCCAAGATATTCATGATTTAGATGGTTTGAGAAAAACTGTAATAAACTTTTGCTTCGTTTTATAAAGACTTTTATTGTTATTGAAAAATGTTTTAAATTCCAGCTCATTTCTATTACTATATGTTATGATATGCTAAGTGGCTTGTCCGAGGACTCTTGGGGTCTTGTACGCCTTGTTCATCTAGGGGGTACCCCTGGACCGTGACACAACTATTCCACAAGACCTCTTCCAGATACCCTAGGGACCAACTCCATAACTCTATGTGAAACTTCTGGATAAGCCCAAATAAATCGCATACATGCCGAGTCGATCACGAGGATAAACGATGAATGAAAAGGGAATTCTAAACTGAGTGATCAATTATTGTATGTCTCATAATATCAGACCCAAGTCTTCTATATCACTCTATAGTATAAAATGTTGTTAGAGAGATTATAAGGCTTATCAGCTCCAAAATATGCAAGTCCAAGGAAATACTAGTGTACACCTAGAGTAAGACCAAACATGATTCAATACCAACAATGAACACATACAAGTTCACACCACAAGGTAAAGATGATCAACATACGAGAAAACAACACGTGAAAGAGGCCCAAAAACCAAAATTAAGCGTAAAACAAGATATCTAACTAACAAAGCATGATATACCAGATATCCACGTTTAAATCACTTAATTCAATATAAATTTAAAATCACAAACTCAATCTAAGGATCGAGAAACGATAGCCTACCTCAAAGCAAACCGAGCGCATTGTAAGCCTTCAATTTTAGAGTCATCCCTTTGTGTATGATGAGTCTGAGATTTGGACTCATTTATGGCTTATTTTGATAGCGTTACTATCCTCAGATTCCTAATTTATGCTATAAACTGATGTTAAAGCATTGATTTTCAGGTATAAGAGCTAAGGATCAACGCAACGATGCTACTAAGCCAAAAGGACCAAAACAAGATGAAAAAGTGGAAGAAAGGAGATCGTGGTGATCGCCAAGACCACTCAGCGAACCGCCGAGTGGCTCTTCAGCTCGCTTAATGTTCCAGTGTGCCAACCATAGGGAAGAAACCAAGTTGGTGACAAAAGTGAGCATTCGGTGAATCGCTGATCGATTCCATGACAACACACTGGATAGACTAAAAGTTATAGAACTTGGGATGTTGAGAACCAATGCAAAAGGGTGACGTACCCCGGATGAAAAGAAAGGTTCTTATCGAGCGACAAATTACAGCAAAAATGACTCATGAGGATAGCTGGAAGCAAGGAACATTCGTTAGTGGCTTACCAGTTCTATAAGAGAACGGTTTAACTAGTTAGGCGGTCTGGCGCATTATTCACTCTGCTTTATTTAAAGTAGTGTGCGTCATACGG
The DNA here is from genome assembly GCA_029582525.1 of Solanum tacnaense. Classification (NCBI taxonomy): domain Eukaryota; kingdom Viridiplantae; phylum Streptophyta; class Magnoliopsida; order Solanales; family Solanaceae; genus Solanum; species Solanum tacnaense. The sequence goes on from JAJOOD010000394.1 coordinate 41,515, forward strand.
GGTGATAAAAAAGAACCATACCCTGTTGACAGTGTCCTTGTCCCTTAATCATCAGGCTACCCTCGGATTCTTCCCTCCAGATATTAATGAGGTGGGCGGGAAGGATAGAGCCCAACTTATTATATACGGATACGAATATTCCTTGTCATTCTAATCTTGATATAGTTCCAATAGGCCTATTATTTGACTCTCCTATAGTATAGTATAGAGAGAAAAGGCCGGATCACCGAACCATTCGGCAAGCCCAACTTACCTCGACTAATGGCTTTTCAGGCTAAATTTTGGGAAACCATAAATTGGAATTTTAAAGGGATTTTGAACAGTTCTGACCCTGATATTGCAGTTCCCAATTTTAGAGTTGAATTTTTTCTTAGTTTTGTAGTTCTTATTGTAGTCATTGGGGATGTGGAAGCTCAATTTTGAAGATTTGCAAGTGGATTTCTAAATTTCTTCAATTTGCACCATTGTAAAGACTTAGGAACATTTACCCAGATCATGGCGAATGTATTTGGTAACCGTTTCCCTATTTTTAGGATGTGTGGCTAAAATCTCAAATCTTGGGGTGTGATTATGTGATTATGGGTTGAATTAGCTTATGGTTATCATTAAATAGTAATTTAAATTTTATATTGAAATTGGTTTAATCATTAGTTGTGTTTTAATTTATGAATTGTAGTTGCAAATGCCGTTCTAACTTTGAGTTCTAGCTTGCTTGAAAGAGGTGTTTGAACCAAAGATTTTTATTAATGGTTTGTAGGTATTGGTTTGCTATTGGTTCAACTCGAGAAAGTGAATCCTAAATCTAATCCTACCCATCTTACTTGATAGAGAGGGTGTATTAAGGTTATGGAATGTTTTTATTTATTAAGCTTGTTGATGTTCGAGAGAAATAACTTGAAACGTGATAATTGTTCGAAAGAAAATTATTTCAATCATAATCCAGCCTACCCACTGATATTTAACTGTCTATTAGTAGTTTCAATTACCCATATAGTGAAATTTGCGTATAATCAATAACATCCCGAGAATTCATGTTTATATTATTATTTTCTCTTGTTTGATTGCGTTGTAGCTGATAATTGCAAACCAACCCCCCATCTGACATTCGTATAATCCCCTTTAACTTGTTTACTTATTACTTTCGGCAATATCTATTCATATAACTATTTAGACCACCTTTGTACTTTATAACTGAATTTGAACACGTACTGCTCCCTGCGGTTCGACCCCAACTCTTCATTGGGTTTTATACTGCTTAACGATCGTTTGCACGTAGAATTGGATGAGGTGTGCTTGCATCGTTAATCAAAATGGCAACGCTGCCATGGAGTGGTGTTGTTTAAAATTATTTTATTAAAGTTGAATTGTGCTCTTTTTAGTTGTAGTTGAATTTACTTACTTTACTTTTTGTTTTGTGTTGCTTTTGTTGAACATAGGAAGAGATGAGCATAAAGGGGCTTAATAGTAGCCAAGTGGGTCACCAAGATGATATTAGGAATCTTAATGATGTAAATGACTCAATCCAATTGGGTGGTGTTGGTGCTATATGTCTACCTCCAATTGAACGGAATGTCATCTTCCATGTCACTAACACAATGCTACAGCTCCTCCAAATGAAGGGATTGTATGGAGGATTGGCTCACGAAGACCCTGATGAGCATATTAGGAACTTCGTGGATGTTTGTGATATGTTCTCATTCAAGAACATATCACAAGAATCAGTCTGTCTCATGTTGTTTCTTTTTTCCTTGATGGGTGAGGCTAGCAAATGGTTAGCTGAGTAGCCGAGGGATTCCATCACCTCTTGGGATGAGCTTACCACAACATTATAAGTGACATTTTTTCCCCCGTCAAAGATGAAGACACTTAGTGATAGTATCCAAGGTTTCAAACACTTCGAAGGTGAACCTATCCATGAGACATCGCTAAGGTTTAAGAAGTTGGTACTTCAATGTCCAACCCACGGGCTTGCAAAGCATATATTGCAGGAGTAATTCTATAGGAGCCTTGACTCGGTGAACAAAGGAGTTGTTGATCAACTTGTTCTTGGAGGTATAATGCAACAACCCTATGAAGCAGCGTCTCTACTTCTTGATTGCATGACCAAGATAAATAGAGCATGGTATACTCGTGAGGACCAAGTATCCCCTCTCACTTTTAAAATGACAAAAGAGCATATCAAAAATGACCAAGAGAGGGACCAAAACATTGCCAAAATGATAACCCAGCTAGACATATTGGTAAAAAATGTGATGGGCAGTGGTATAAAGAGTGTTAATGCTATGGGTATTGGTGGGAAAAACCCCAAAGAAGCTCAATTTTAAGCTCTTTACAATAAGGAATTGAACTTCCTAGCTAACCAAGGAGGTGGATATCAAGCAAACTATCCAAGGACGGGTGAAAACCCGGGTTGGAATAGAGATGAGGGATAGAGAGACAGTGACAGAGAATGGCATGATTGTAAACCCACTTGGAAGGAAATAAACGGTGACAAAGACAAGTATGTCCCACCCCGTGAGTGTCAAAAGCCCAAAGAGTCTGAAAATGTGCATAGAAATACATGTTCTCACGTATTCTCAATAAAGTTGAAGGGTCAGACAAAGTGTTGAAAGAGATGAAGGAGGATGTCTCTACACTTAATCAGTCGGTCACCTCCCATTCCTTGTCAGTCAAGCAGTTGGAGACCCAAATGGGTAAAATTTCTTCTCATTTGAATCCAAGGCCAAAAGGGTGCCTATCAAGTGATACCTTGGCAAACCCGAAGAATGATCCGTAAATTGGTATTTTCTTTGTGCCACGACGGTAACTAAGGCCCTTATTGGGAAGCAACCCATGTTTTAAATCTTTAGTTTTGATTTTGAATAACGAGTGTTGATTATGCAGGTTGAAAAGTTAAAAGTTTTGGAAAATAGGTAGTTTGGCGAGCCAAAGTCCAGTCGGTAACACGCCGAACAGGTCGGCGATCCCCTACTCGGACCGCCGCTGGAACCACCAAGCTTGAAGGCGAACTCTATAAAACTCATCGGGCTATATGCTCACTCGGCGAATCGCCAAATAGGTCGGCGAGCCCAATTTTTTTCACCGTTTGAACCCCTAAATTGCTCGGAGTCCTGTAAAACTTGTCGAGGTAAAATATCACTCGGCACATCACCGATTTGTTTGGCGAGCACGACTTACTCTGCCGAAAGGAGCACAAACTGAAAGGTTTTAAAAGCCAAACGTTTTAAAATTTCAAAATCCTTCATCTTCCAACAATTTTAACCCCCGTACTCTCACTCCCTACCTTAGATCTTTCATATTTTCCTTGTTTTACTTTCTCATTTGATGAATTCTTTAATCGGATTGTGGAACTTTTCCGCCTAGGGTTACAACTATTATTGTCGGCATTAAGGCTGGTTTTTCAAACCCTGTACTTTAATTGTGTGGTTGAGATCGAATGTAATAGGTAAATTTATGTTGATTGTTGTTTGGTAGCATGTCTTAATTGTGTTTAAGTGTTGGATTTTCCATATTTTGTTTAAATTAATGCCTTATTGCCTTAAATTTAACGATTTCCATGTTGTGCTTGTCTTAAATCGAGTCTAAATGGTTGGGTTGTGTTGTATATGTATTGGAATTAGTGGGGTGAATTCTAAGTTACCCTGAATTGTACTAAATGACGTAGTTTTCCCAATGATGGAGCGTTTAACGTCATTCTTAAGGGCAAAACTCATCAAAATGGCCCATTTTGGCCAAATCGAGGGAAGTCTAAGTACCCGAGGGCATAGGTAGCATAGGTCTAATTTTAATTTGATGGTGTTTTTTTTAAATTTTGTTTTCCAGGGCTGGGAGCTTGATTTTGAAAATTATGGTTGAAAACTGGCACATTGGGCCATTTGGTGAGCTAAGTCGAGCTCGCCGAGTGGTTTGGCGGTTCGCCAATCCCCAATAGATCGCCCTTAATTTCTAAAGGTGGTTGAGTTTTTTCTGTAACTTTTGGCAAGAGGCCTGAGCTAGCCGAGTTCACTTGGCGACTAGCTGAAATGCCTTCTTGATCACCTGTCTGCGCCCTAAACCCCTAAAATACATTGTAACTTTCAGCGAGCCACTTCTAGCTCGCCGAATACGTCTGAACATCGCCAAACTGTCTTGAATGTTTGAAAATTTTATGCTAGAAGTGGAATTCGGGGAATTCGGCGATGTTTAGGGGAATTCCCCGATATAGCGCACCAAAGCAACTCGGTGACTCACCGAACTGTTAAGCAAGTCATTCTGCAACTTATTTTTCTGCAATTTTTTCTAAGTATTTCTCCATTGTTTTGCATGTATGTCTAGAACCAATTTAAATGATAGTGGAACATGCAGTCGTTATTAATGAGGAAGCAATTGTTTCCGGTGCTAAGGGCAAAAGGCTACCTCCGAAGGGAGGCAGGGGGAAAGGTAAAGCGCCCATAGCTAAGACACTGGAGCACAAATACGGCAGTAAGGGAGAGTCCTACGATTCTAAGGCTTCATTCTTTGAGCTTGAGGACGATCGTTTATTACAGGCCCGACAAGCAGAGTTACACAGCAAAGCTTATCATGATCCATCTAGGATTACAGAACCAACACCTCTAGCTTCAGTACCAGTGCCTCCTCCGGCACACACGTTGGTTCCAGCATTACCAGTTCAGGGTCCTCCTCCCCAATCACTCAACCAGTTAAAGGCCAGGGGATTGAGGACCATTTTAGAGAAGAAGAGATTGTCAACTGATGGTGTAGTGGATAGGCATCCAGAAGTGTGGGGCACTCTCCGGTTCCACAGATTTGAGGTCTTCACCAAGCCCCATGGCCCATACATTCGTATATGGGTCTAAGAGTTCTATGCTGCCTACAGTGACATAGTGCCTCAGGGGAAGAAGAAGGCAAGTGCCTTCAAGCCGGTGGACTTCGTAATGGTCAGAAGGAGAAAAGTCAGATCTAGTAGTGATGATATCAATACTGTGTTTGAGAGGGATACAGACTTAATACATGAAAACCAGAGTATGATCACATCGAAGACTTTAGATGACCTCAAATGTTGGTTATACCCATTGATTTCTGACACCACCCCGAGGTGGATTGAGGCCAGAGCACTTATAGAGAATAAGGACCTTAATATAGCTGTTAGATATTGGTTTGTATTCATCAGCAACTCAATTATGCCTTTACAGAATGACTCCATTCTCTACCACCCAAAGTTGGACTGCCTTAGGTCTATCATAGCCAGGAAGCAGCTAAATTTGTGGTTGATAATTAACCAGGAGATGGGCATGAGGGCCAAGCAGCGCCAGATATCAGTTTCCTTTCTGGTATTGATCACAGAGTTATGTCTTTAGGACGGAGTTCCACGTAATAAAAAGAGAGATGTTGAGGCTACACCCACATCTTCTACTAACATCTGATGCATAGAGGTCGAGTACACACGGGATGAGGCTGATAGGAGGAGTGCAACTATGGTGGATACATCCCCAAAGGTTGATATCGATACACTACCTGCAGAGGCAGTCTTGCCTACTCCGGCCTCTAGGCCTTCATGTACTTCTAGCCCTGCTCCTTCCAACATTCCTGGCTCTTCTGCTCCTCCCTCGCCCTTTAGTGTTGTTGCTGGTAATTCTGCCTCTCGGCCTCCAATCTCCTAGGCCATGCTTCTCGAGATAGGGCACCTAGCCCACTCTGCTGATGTGCGTGCCTCCCAGCTAGAAGCTGCGATTCCCAAGATTATTGAGATTACTATTACTACTACATTGATGCCTCTCAAGGCTTCTATTAATTCCCTCACAATGAGAGTAGAGGTTTGTGAAAGAGGGCAGGATTCTACCGATTTGGTGACGCCTTTAAAAGCTGATGTTTATGAGCTGAGCAAGGATGTGGACAATTTGAAGTCCATAGCCATTACTTCGCTATTTCGGACGGTGGAGATCCCAGATGACCTGAGTGTAGACATTCTAGCCTATTGAGGTGCCTCCGGCTACTACCTGAGATGAGACTAGGGTTGATGTTCCTGCTGCTGATTCTGAGGCTGAGATAGATGGGGAGCAACTTGGTGAGCATGATGAGGCTGTTTATGAGGATGTGACGGACCTAGAAGGTGTTATGTTTGATATAGCTAGACATGCATCTTGGAGGGATGTATCCATGGTGGGCTCCAGTGGAGCCAACGTTGTTGAGACAGGCACTGATGCCCAACCTGAGAGTATGACCCTGGGCACTAATGCCAAGGCAGATGGAGTGATTGAGGCGCAAACTTCACCCTTGTCTTAGCCTGTTATGATGTCTTTTCCACTCCTTCTCTGTTACTTTTTATACACTATTTTTGTTTAGTTGCATTTGAGGATAACTTCATATTTGGTTGGGTGGGGTAAGGCATTTCCATACCTATCGCTTGTGATATTAATTTTGTTTTGATGGTATGTTTTTTGAATATTGGGCATATTTGGTTTACTTATATATCTTAGTTTTGGTATTGAAGATGTTTTAGCTTCTGGCCCATTGTTTTGAATGAAAATGGTTTTGAACCTAATTTAAATATTTTGCCACCTCTTTTGTGTGTGAATGTGGTTGTTCTTGTGTGAATTTGATTGTTGGTTGTGATCAATACTGATGACTCGAATAGTGCTCTTAATTAAACGAAATGAATATGTGGCTATGATGAGGCAAACTAAGTTACATAGGTAATATGTAAACTTTTAGCATCTCGTTGTGACTAGTCGGTTGTCGAATGAGTCTCTTGTAACGAACATTTCACGCTATCTAGAAAGTGTGGAGTCTTGTTTGATATTAGTACCAATTCCTTGTGTGGTGAGGTCTTCTTGAACATTGCATTTGATGACACCTAGAACTTGCCCTGTTGGTCTGATTGACTGAGTGAAGTGAACAATTGAAATGATCTTAGGCAAGATTATTCAAGAGTGAGCCAAATTTGACAATATACCTCTTTGTGGCTAACCTTGTGAGATGTGTGAACCTAGCTTGGAACCTTTTGAGCCTATCATTTTCTTGGAAGAAACTAGAACTACTTTGACCTCTTTATCCAATCTCCCTTGATCTTCACGAAGTTTTGGTTTGTTTGAATAACCAACTTAGACCAAAAGTCTAAGTTGGGGGTATGGTGGAAAAGAAGGAATGTCAAGAAATATGAATAGCTCCCTCTTTGATGGATTGTTTTGAAAAAGATGGAACCCCTCCATATAAAAATAAAAGGGAAAAGAAAAAGAAAAGAAGAAAGAAAAGAAAAAAACTGAAAAAGAGCAAAAAAAATAAATAAAAAATTGTGAAATAAAGCGTGTGAACATATGAAAAAAGGAGTATTCGATGATTCATGTGTAGTTGAATAATGGGGTGGAGTTTTAACATGTTGAATGTGAAGGAGAAGGATAAAGAGTGATTTTCAGGCCATACTTGAGGAAGGTAGAAGCCACTAAGCGTAAATGGCCATACCTTTACACTCAACCCCGTTACAAGCCTTAAAAAGACCTTTATGATCTTAAGTGAGCTGGAACGAATGTTATTAGAAAAAAAGGCAAGCCTATGGGTGAAGTAATGCATGCGTTCATCTTTTTGAGTGTGAGAGTTGTATGTGATTCCGCGACCTAAAATTGTTGAATAATTTTTTGTGAATGTGGATTCATCTTTGTTGTGAGGGCATTTGAGTACCTTTGTTGAGCTTGAACTTGCATTTGAAGCAAGTATTCTGAACTTGAATATCCTTGATAATGGTGAGTCACAATTTGAATCTTTGGGTGCACAATTGTGCATTCTATGTGTAGTTTGAACGTTTTGAGTGCATTCATGTTGAGTCTTATGCAGCACTACTTGAGACATCCTTATTGAACTATTGATCTTGAGTTTTAGTTGAGGAAAACCAAAAATTTAAGTTGGGGGTGTTGATGAATCCGAGTTTTGGACTCATTTAGGGCTTTGTTTTGATAGTGTTAGTGTAGTCAAATGACTAATTTATGCTATAAACTAATGTTAAAGCATTGATTTTTATGTATAACAGCTAAGGAGCAAGGCAAGGACGCTACTAGGCAAAAATGTAAAACACGGAAACTAGTAGGCTAAACTAGAGCCTTATGTGATGTTTCTAGAGTTTGACGTGAGGGTTAGAGTCATAGTAATGCTTCTCATACTAAAAATAAAGGGCTTACGAGTTAAATGTAAAGGTACGACTCCCCAAGGACCAACCAAGGGTCCTTGAAAAGGACCCTAAAATCTGCCTAAGGCAGCACCCACACCCCGTAGAGGGATCAACGCCTCATGAATGGCCTCGTGGGTCAAGGCCACTAAATTAAACTTGCAAAACCTCATCCATGGACGTGGTTTAGTGGTTTGGGGGCAGAGATGGGCTTAGTCAGTTTAAGTTGTGGCTTAGGGAGCTTTCTAGAATTAATTAGTTATTGAGTGGTGTCATTTTATTAGTAAATAGACCACATATATAAATCTATTAGACCCTTAATTATGTGATTCCAAATCATTATTTCAATTCACCCAAAAGAACCCAATTCTCTCCAACAAATGCTTTCTCTAGAAAGTAAAGAAGAAGGGTTCAAGCTAGGTCAATACTCCATTGTTGCAAGCTTTGTGAGGGCTTTGTATCCAAGGTATGATAGCTTATTCATCTATGGATTCTTCCATCCATGGAGCCCCCTAGAATTCCCCCAATTGTGAAGATGAACCCCAATTCAACCATCCAAGCATTCTATGATACTAGTGCAACCTACCAAGGAAATACATACAATCATGCAAGTCCAAGCTATACAAGGAAGGGTATTATTCCACCATCCTAGCTACCAATGAAATGGTTTGTCCTAATATGAGAATTGCATATATGATATATGTTAGCTTGGATTGTTGCCATAGTTGCCATCCTTGATATATTTGACTAAAGGTGAAGGTTTCCTAGTCTATGAGGAGTATGCTAAGGATGAGATCCAAAGAGGGTAAGTATGATTATGATGACTTAAAAGTTGTACTTAATGTGGATGGGATTATGGGGTATCATTCATGCATTGCACAAGTATGCTTTGAGGTTACTTGAGAAATAGTTCTTTTATGATACGAAAGACTAAGATTTGACTAATGCTTATATTATGCACATGTTGGAGATTATGCCTATGACTATGATATTGTCTCTTATGTTTATAGTTTATGCTTCATGAAGTATTTCTTTTTATTATGGCATATTGCTTATATTGACTAACCCTTATTCTATGCTCTTATGATGTTATGCTAGCTATCATATTTAGTACTTTTGTACTAACACATACGCTTGCATGCATTCTCATCGTATGTAGGGTTCGGTGATTTGAGTTCCATTCTTGAAGATAGGTTTCTAGAAGTTCAAGGAGTTGAAGACTTGGTGAGTCCTCATAGCATCGAGGATTTGATCACCTTTCCTTTATGTCTTTCTATTATGTTTTGAGACTTTTGTATGGGCTGCGTTCCAAGAGTTATTCGAAATTGATTTTAGATGGTTTGAGACAAGTGTAGTAAGACTTCTGCTTTGCTTTTATATAGACTTTGATTGTACGGAAAATGTTTTAAAATTTCCGCACTTTTTTATTATCTTATGTTATGATATGGTAAGGGCTTGTATGAGACCGCTTTCGGTCAAGTATGCCATTTTACATCTAGGGTGTACCCCTGGGTCGTGACAAAAAAAGAGCAAAACAAGCTGAAGAAAAGGAAGAAAGGAGATCCTGGTTATCGCCAAGACCACTCGGCGAACCACCAAGTCGCTCTTCAACTTGGTTAATGTTCCAGTGTGCCAGCCCTGGGGAAGAAACAAAGTCGGCGACAAAAGTGAGCATTCGGTGAATCCTTGATCGATTCCATGACAACACACTGGATTGCCAAAAGTTACAGAGCTTAGGATGCTGAGAACCAATTTAAAACGGTGATGGAAGAGAGCAAAGGGCGATGGAAGAGAGCAAAGGGCGGATCGCCGAACCACTCAGCGAGCCCGACTTACCTCGCCTAATGTCTTTTCACGCTAAATTTTGGGAAACTATAAATTGGATTTTAAAGGGATTTTGAGCAGTTCTGAACCAAATATTGGAGTTCCCAATTTTAGAGTTAAAGTTTTCTCTTAGTTTTGTAGTTCTTATTGTAGTCTTTGAGGATTTTGAAGCTCAATTTTGAGGATTTGCAAGTGGGTTTCTAAATTTCTTCAATTTGGACCATTGTAAAGACTTGGGAACTTTTACCCAGATCAGGGCGAATGTATTTGTTAATCGTTTCCCTAATTTTATGATGTGTCGCTAAAACCCCAATTCCTAGGGTGTGATTATGGGTTGAATTAGCTTATGGGTATTGTTAATTACTAATTTAAATGCTATATTGAAGTGGGTTTAATCATTAGTTGTGTTTTAATTTATGAATTGTAGTTGCAAATGCAGTTCTAACTTTGAGTTTTTAGCTTGCTTGAGAGAGAGGTTTTTGAACAAGGCTTTTGATTAATGGTTTGTAGGTATTGGGTTGCTATGGGTTCACTCGAGAGAGTGAATCGTAAACCTAATCCTACCCATATTGCTCGATAGAGAGGGTGTATTGAGGTTGTGGGCTGTTCTTATTTATTAAACTTGTTGATGTTCGAGAGAAATCAGTTGAAACGTGATAGTTGTTCGAGAGAGAACTATTTCAATCATAGTCCAGCTTACCTACTGATATTTAGTTGTCTATTAGTAGTTTCAATTACCCATATAACGAAATATGCCTATAATCAATAACATCCTGAGAATTCCTCTGTATATTGTTATTTTCTCTTGTTTGATTGCGTAGTAGTTATAATTGCAAACCAAAACTCCCCATCTCACATTCGTGTCATCTCTTTGACTTTTTTTACTTGTTATTTTCGACAATTTCTATTACTATAACTATTTGGACCACCTTTGTACTTAATAAGTGAATTTGAACATGTACCGCTCCCTGTGGGTTCGACCTCAACTTTTCATTGGGTTTTCTACTGCATAACGATCGTTTGGACCTAGAATTGGATGAGGTGTGCTTGAATTGTTAATCAACATTCATGCTCTGAATGATGCTACACTATCCAAAACAGAATCACAACATCAACATTGTTGTTTAAACATCAAAAACACAATAATTAGACATTCGAGTCAAAATAGGAAAAATGGTAACCCGTATTGGAAATTCTGGAATTGACACCTTCAAGAGGTCCATTGCTCCCCAAACTTGTTTCCTAAAATGGGACGAAATTCGAGGCTTAGAAAAGCCCACAAACAAGACATGCATAAAAGCAAAATAAAAATAAATAAAGAGAGCTAGGCAGTCCCCTCGGGAATGAATTTACCTCAACTAATGAACCGCTGCAATTTCCCGAATACTCTAACACATAGCCATGAACTCTCCCATCACGCTAGACTTCAAGTCACCCAAATCGTAGCTCTAAAACATGAAATATCACCAAATCAAATATGATAGAGGAGGTGAAATACTTCCGATCTTTATTAAAAAGAACAGAGAAATTCTTCATTGCGAGCGCCGCCCAAGAGGGCCCACGAACGTGGAGGCCAACCGAATCAGACCTTCGCGAATGTAGAGCCAGACATGTGATCATGCAAGGAAACTAGATTTCCCTTCACAAACGTGGAAAGGCGCCCACAAATGGGAAGTAGAGATCCCTACCCTTCACGCCTCCGTGAATGCGGCCCCAGGCTCGCAAACATGGAGGCCAATCTTATTGGCTATAGCAATCACGACCCTAGGTGAGCTAATGTGAAAATAGAGGGGATCTTCACAAGCAGTGCACATCACCTAGTTTTCCCAAAGTCCAAAATCCCCAATGAGGTGCTCGAGATTAATTAAGAACCCCTTTCGTGCAAATGAAATATAATACCACACCAAATTTGACATTTTGGACTCAACAGAGTAGTTGAAACATCAAATCATTCTCGACAAAAAGTGGGTTTCACACTCAAGCGTCATTTTAATTTGAATTCCTCTAGGGGGCTCAAAATTGGCCTAAGTCCTCAAGATCCACATGAAAAGTCATTCTAGACCGAACTCGACGTTTTCAATATAACATAACCGTCAAAATTATAATTTGAGGCCATCTTCCTAAACTTTCTTCCTTATCTTCTGAGAGAAGTCAACCATTTAAGATTTAGAAGCTCTAAACAAAGGAAACTTGCACATAATCAAAATGAATGAGCAGTGACCGAACTATTGATGAGTCCACAAATTGGACTCATTTAGGGCTATATTTTGATCAAATTGTGTCCTCAAATCCTTATTTTATCTCGATATCTGATGAAAACCTTTAAGTTTCAGGTATTTGAAGTATGAGGAAAAGCATGGACACGATCGAGCATAAAGGAGCAAAAGAATCTAAAAGAACGAAGAAAGGAAGATTTGTAAATCGCCGAACCCATTCGGCGAATCGCCAATAGATCACATTTTCGCCTTTTGTTCTAGTGTGCTGAGCATGGAAAGAAAGGAGCAAATTGGCGGTGAAAAGGAACAGTCGGCATATCGCCAAGCGACTCCGCGAAGCAGTGTTACATCGCCCAATGATCCAAGACACGAAGATGATGAAGGCAACTGATGAAAGGCGACAAAGTAGACCAACTGGCGGATCGCCGAGTGCATCAGGGATCCCAACTAACGTCACCAAAAGATCCTTCAGAGTATATTTTCTGAAAATTATAAATACTAGTTCAATTTTTATTACTTGTACTGAATTCTACCTTGTTTTACCTAGTTTTGAGATTATTAACTTTTAAAAGCGAGTCTTTGAGACATTCTCCCTATGTTTTGGAGAGGGTTTTGAAGAACTTGGAGCTTTCAAGGGTTTCATCTTCAAGAAATTGGACTTGGATTCTTCACCTTTTGCCTGTTTTAAGAGTTAATCTTTCATACCCATTGATGGAAACTGAGATTGGTATATTTCTTTATCTCTTTTACATGTGTGACTAAAAACCACAATTCTTGGGGTGTGATTTTGTGAATATGGGTTAGATTTGTTGTTGGGTCTTGCTTGCTAATAGTTTATTCATAGTTTAAATGTGATTTCGTTTAGTGGTTGTGGATGAATCTAATGAGGTTGTAGTTGCAAATATAATCTCATATATGTGTTTTCTACTTTCTCGAGAGAGAGGTCATAAAATTAAGACCACTAAATTGATGGCCAATGTGAGTGGGTCGACCCAAGGTTCAGCTCAAGAGAGTGAACCCTCGTCCCATGTCCACACACTCAACTCGAGAGAGTGAGTGGTTTAAGGTGTAGGCTGGTCTTCATGCGGCAAATGGGTGTCCGGGAGGAACACATTTGAAACGGGGTAAGTTACTCGAGAGAGAGCTTATCCCCTTTAAAGTCTAGCCTAGTCACAAATCTCTATGAGTTTACTATCACAAGCGTATGCCCAGTTATTTTGTCTATCCTGTATTCCTATCACATCCCAAGAATCCCGTCTCCATACTTGTATTTTTCCTTATTTTCACTATTTTAGTTGTTTCTTGCTTACAAACCCACACTTGAATATTTGACGCTTGCGTCACCCCATTTTACTTGTTATATTTTTATTTGCTAAAGTCTTTAGCTATGATTAGCTTCGGCACGTTTACACTTAACCACTAATTTTCACGCCCATTCTCTTGGGACGATCCCAACCCTTGGTTGGGTTAATAAACTATTATACGATCGTTGACACTTGCATCAGAAGTTGTGTCTTGATTACACAAACATCAAAATGGCACCGCTGCCGGGGAGTGGTGTTATGTGAATATTTTTGGTTTAAGTCAAATTCTTCTTTCAATAGTCGTAGTTTACTGACCTTAATTCTAGTTTTGTTTTTCTTTCAATTTGTTGATGTAGGTAGGTACCCTAAGCTTGGCTAGGGGAAATGGTGACAACTCGGCTAAAAAGAGCCAAGAAGTCGAGTGGAACTTCAAGTTAACCGCACTGGTAGCTCAACTGAACTAGTTGTCCACCAAAATAACAGAGGTGGAAAACTAGTGCAAAAGTCAAGAGAGGTACATACCTCCTCACGAAAGGAAGCAGTCTAGGGACAGGGAGAACAATCGTGTCGAGGACACACTTCAAATCATTCTCCAAAAGATCGAATGTTGGAAGAGATGACGGAGAGTATTGAAGTGTTGAATCAAATGGTTGGCTCTCACTCTAGATCGATCCAGCTGATCAAGACACTCTTGAATTATGCGGTGCCTCCTATTCACTCAAACGAACTATTAGGGTTACCTAGTAGCACTAGGGCCAACCCAACCAATGGGGAGTGAGTAAAGACTCGCGTTGTGCCACGGGGTTAAATAAGGTGCTTCTTGGGAGTCAACCCAAGGTTCTAAATGCTTTATTTTTCTTTTAGAAATAATGGTGTGTTGATTGTGTAGGTTTAAATGCGGGAAGTGTTCAAAAAATGTAAATTGGCGAGAAAACAGTCAGTCGGCGGATCGCCGAAGAGGTCAGAGAGCCCAACTCAACCCACCATTTGGCTTAATTCAAGGTTGAGTCAGAGCATGTAAAACTTGGCAGACTTACGAAGCAGTTCGGCGTGTCACCGACCATGTTGGCGACCTCAATACAGATCACCGTCTTGACCTCTAAGAAACTGAAAAGAACTTTATTAATCGGCAGGCAAGTGATCACTCGGCAAATCGGCGAGTGCGACTAATGTCGTCGGACAAGCGCGAACTGGATGGTTTATAATGGCCATGAAACTTCAAATTTGAAATTCTTCACTTTCCCTTGCTCTTAAACCTTCTAAATTCATGCTAAGGTAGTATTTTTCTTATTTTAGCCCTTTACTAGAATTTTAGTTTGTTGATTTGTGCTCGGAGTTGGAATACTTTGCCGCCTAGCTTTTCAATTGCAATATAATCAGCATCAAAGGTTAGTTCCCGAACCCCGAGTTTATTGTTGAAAATTTTGAACTCTTTTGAATTAATAGTATCGTATTGCTGTTTGTTGGGCCTCTCTGGTACGATTAGAATCCTTAATTGCCTGTTTTAATTTGAAAGAAATCCTTCATGTATGGTTTGACTGTCAAATGCCCATAATCTTTGTGCTTTTAAATGAGTTGGTCATTATTGCGTATTGTTAGATTTATTGGGTGATCTGAGTAGCCCATGTTTGTGCTAAAATGTCGAAAATTTGCTTAATGATAGAGCAGGTGAGGCCGCTCTTAAGAGCAAATATGGTCAAATGGCCAAATACGGAAAATTCGAGAGAAATCTCAGTATCCCAGGGTAAAGGGTAGTATGGGCCTTGTTTGAATTCCATGAGTGCATGCTTTGATTTTATTTTAGGGGGTTGCGGGATTGAATATGAGAAGATGGGCCGAAAATAGGCACGTTGAGTCAATTGGCGAGCTAAGTCGAGCTCACCGAACGACTCAGCAATTCGCCTAATGTCCCCATCAAGCCAATGATTTGGCGCCTTGATTGATATTTGCTTCTGCAATTTTCGGCGAGAAGTCTGAGGGCACCGAAAGCACTCGGCGACTCGCCGAAAGTATTCTTTTCACCCTTTATCTGCATCCCTGGAACCCTCATGCACTGTAACCTTCGGCAGACAAACCCATGCTCGCCAAAAGTAGTCGGCGATTCGCTGAAAGGACCTTACTATCGCCGACTTGTCTTATTTGTTGAGCCAATCCCTTCGGTGAGCTCGACTCATCTCGCCAAAAAGGTTTGGCGACTCGCCGACTGGATCGGCAAGTCTGTCTGCAATAACTTTTATGTGCTTGCATTTGAGCTTCTTCTAGATCTTTTGCAGATATAGTACGCACCGATATAATCGAGCCACCTTAGAAAAAGGCAAAGGGCATTACGACAAATGAAGGAGGATCACGTCCTTTACATAAAAGAAAGCAAGATCTCCCACAGGGAGATAAAGGCATATAGAAAAAGAATATAACGAAGAAAGGAGAAGCTACTGAGCCAGATTTCTCTGAACTAGAGGATGAACAACCTCTGATTAACCGAAGGGATGTGCTCTGGGCCAGATCTTAGTCCACAGCCGCCAGTATTCCTTCAGCTGCCACTCCTTCGACTTCAGACTCAGTGCTAGCCCAGGCACCCTCAGTAACTCCTACACTTCCTATAGTTCCTCCACCAAGGCAGTTAAAAAAATTGAAAGGTGATGGTTTATGGACCATCATAGAGGAGAAGATACTATCCTTGGATGGCCTAGAAGGCAAGCATCCTGATGTGCTTGAAACTCTCTGACACCATGGATTCGAGCAGTTCACACAGCCCCGAGACCCCTACATTCCCCCTGGGTAAGAAAGTTTTACACTGCTGATGGGGAGTACCAAGCTTAACACGAGTACCAAGACCCTTTTGGAAAGACGTCCAAAACTAAAAAGTGACTTGGGTACCACAATCGTAAATAATAGAAAAGGGCACTCCATGTAACCTCAACATTTCTCTCAAGTACAACTTAGCATTGTCCTCCATTGAATATGAAACTCTTACGTTAATGAAATGAGATGATTTTTTCATCTAATCTACAATAACCCAAATTGAGTCATGTTACCGCATAGTGTATGGTAAACAAACAATGAAGTCCTTATTCAAATCTTCCCACTTCCAAGTAGGAATAGTTAATATCTTGAGATAAACCTCTCGACTTTTGATGCTCAACTTTCACTTGTTGGCAATTAGGACATTTAGCCACAAATCCCATTATATCCCTCTTTATCCCATTCCACCAAAAGATTTCCCGCAAGTCACAGTACATCTTGGTGGCTCTTGGGTGAATGGAGTATTGAGAACTATGAGCTTATGGCAAGACCTGCACTCTCAAGTCATCCACATTCGGGACACATAAACGACCTTGATATCTAAATACACCATCTCCCTCTTAGGACAAAGCATCTATGGACTTCTTAAGCACTGCTTCCTTCAATTCAAACAAAGTCGGATCAAGACCTTGCTTGGCTTTCACATAAGCCACTAATGATGATTCTGACTCGTTGCGAACCATAACACCACCATTGGTAGAGTCAACTTGCCGAACACCCAATCGGGTCAATATATGAACATCACAAACTAGTTCCTTTTTACCATCCTTTATATGAAGAACACTATCCATCAACAATCGACTAAGAGCTTCTGCCACCACATTTGCTTTACCAGGGTGATATTGAACACTCATGTCATAGTATTTTGGTAACTCAAGCAACCTTCTTTGGCGAAGATTTAGATCTTTCTATTTAAACACGTATTGCAAACTCTTGTGGTCGGTAAAGACATCGACATGAACACCATACAAATAATGCCTCCTAATCTTTAAGGAAAAAAAACCGCTGCTAGTTCAAGGTCATGCGTAGGATAATTCTTCTCATGAATTTTAAGTTGCCTTGAATCATATACAATGACTTTTTCATTTTTCATAAGTACAAATCCTAGTCCAATTCTTGAGGCGACACAATAAACAACAAAGCCATCAGTCCCTTCCGGTAAAGTCAACACCGAAGCAGAAGTAAGTCTATCTTTCAATTCTTGGAAACTCTTTTCACATGCTTCAAACCATATCAACTTAACCTTCTTTTTGGTCAATGTCGCAAATGGAAAGGCAATTAATGAAAATGCTTTGACAAACCTTATATAGTAGCCGGCTAAACCCAAGAAACTTTTAATAACCGGAGAAGATACAGGTTTAGGCCAACTTAACTACATCCTTCTTCTTATGATCTACCTGAATATCCTTACCGAAAATAATATAACCAAGAAAAGCCATGGACCTTAACGAAACTCACATTTACTAAACTTTGCAAAATGTTGTTGGTCCTTGAGAACTTCCAATACAATCCTCAAATGATTGGTATTCAATATATCATCAATGAACACAATTACAAACATATCAAGTTATGGTCTAAGCACCCTATTCATAAAATACATAAATGTTGCCGGAGCATTAGTCAAACCAAATGACATTACCAAAAACTCATAATGACGATAGCGAGTTCGGAAAGTTGTCTTCAAAATGTCATATTTCTTCACCCTAAATTGGTGATAACCTGGCCGGAGGTTAATCTTAGAGAAGTAACTTTCCTCTTGAAGTTTGTCAAACAAATCACCTATTCTTCGGAGGGGATATTTATTCGTAAAGGTAACCTTATTCAATTATCGGTAGGCAATACACATACGAAGCGAACCATCTTTATTTCTAACAAACAAAACTGGAGCACCCCATGGAGAGATACTCGGTCGGATGAAACCCTTATCGAACAAGTCTTTCAATTTCTCCTTTAATCACTAAGTTCTGCCGGAGACATATAATAAGGAGGAATAGAGATAGGTTGTGTATCTAGGGAAGGTCAATATCGAAGTTTATTTCCCACTTGGTAGGAATACCAATAGCTAATCTGGGAACACTTCCGAAAACTCATTTACAACTTGGACCGACTCAAGAGTAGGGGTCTCGGAATCTATATCCCTCACCCTAACTAGATGGTAAATGCAACCCTCAAAATAATCTTTCTAGCTTGAAGACAAGAAACAGACTGACCCCTAGGCATAGATTTTCCCCTTTCCACTCTACGATGGGTTCATTCGGAAACTAAACCTTGACTACATGAGTTTTACAATCAATAGAAGAATAAAATGCATGCAGCCAATCAATACCAAGGATAACATCAAAGTCTATAATATCAAGCTCTACAAGGTCAACATGTGTGAATCTATGTGACAAGTAGATGGGACACTTTCTATAGACCCTCTTAGCCATAATAGAATCACTAACAGGAGTAGAGATTGAAAAGGGATCTAACAAAACATCTGGAAGAACATCAAACTTCATATCCACATATGGCGTCCCAAAAAGAAAAGGTAGCACCGAGTTAAGGTACATCATAAACATCTAGTTGGAAAACCTTCAACCTACCGGTAACCATATCGGGAGAACACTCTTGTTTACCATGAGTCTGAAGTACATATAATTGGTTTTTCTTTGAGGCACTTGAACCTGAACCACTAAATGGAGCATTTTTAACTTCTCTCCCTTTAGTCGTAAGCATTGGGCAATATCTTATTTTATAACGACTTTTTCCACAACCGAAGCAACCATCCGTGCCGGTTAAGCACTTGCCCTTATGCTTCCTTCCATATTTAGAGTAAGTAGGCAATGAAGATCCACTACCATTCCCTCCTCAAGGATTAGGGTTAGAAACCCTATCTTTGATGAACTTAGGTGGAGCATTAAATGAGCCTTGATCCAAAAACCTTTTTCGGAACTTAGAGCAACCATGTCCACCGGACGTTGAGTGTGAAAAGTTACTATTACCGATCATAGCCTTCTTTGCCTTCCTAGACCCTTCTTTAAGTTTCTCCTCTTCAATTTATTGAGCATAAACCATGAGACGAGAAATGTCCATATCTTTGATAAGCATTGCGGTACGCCATTCTGTAACCACCATCTCAGACACTCCCAAAAAGAACTTACTCATCATTGACCTAGGATAGACAACCATAGTAGGAGAATATTTAGACAATTGTGTGAACTTCAAATCATATTCCTTCAAACTCATATTCCCTTGATATAACGCCTCGGAATTTAGTAGGCTTAGGAAGGGACCAAGTGAGAGGTCACAAGCCAAGACTGATCTTGGGAACCCTTCACCAAGGCCTAGACGAGTCGTGAAGGGTACCACGAGGTGTGGTGTAGCTCGTGAAGGCTCACAGTGTCAAGAAAAAGAGGACTCCCCTCTCACGAGCACCTAGATGGCCCGTTGTGAGGACCATGGCATGTATTGATGTCTATGAAGGGGGAGGCAGTAGCAACTTTAAGGCTGCCCCTCCACACGAGCCACTAGATGTCTCGTGGAGTGGGTGGTAAGGTGAGGGGGATTTTTGGGTAAGTTTTCCAACCACTAGTCAAGGGCCACGGCTGCCACCACGGCCCGTGAAGTCCTTGATGGCTCATATGGGCCTCAATCTTGATATTCTCACCAACTGTAAGTTAAGGGCAGTTGGATCTTTTCCTAATTACTTTATCTTGATACTATATCCTTTTTTTCTTACCTAGAGCCCCAATATAGGTGATTTTAACTCCAAATTTCACCCGTTCAAGTCACTCTCTTAAAATTTCCAAAGAAGATCAAGTTCTTCCTCTCCAATATATTTTTCTCTCTAAAAAACTTGAAGAAGAAGGGTTCAACCTAGGGCTTCAAGGAAAGTCTCCAATTCCATCATTCAAGACAAGCTTTTGGCATTAAGGTATGATAGTTTTGATCCATGGATTCCTTCCATTCATGTAGTTCCCAAATTCTCGAATTTTCAAAGTTAGAAATCCCCAATTGAGTTAGGGTTTTCTTCTATGTTATGGGTTCTCCTAATTATTAATTTGATTGATTGATTTATGATCTCTTATGCATGAATTGGGTTAATTCCATGTTTTTAGGTTGATCCCCCATAAACCCATGTAATCCTTATGTTTTCTAGGTTATGAGCATATAATGTGGATTTTGGATTATGAAAGAAGCATTTATGAAATCAAACATTAATTGATAGAATTCCATGACTTTATGATGAATTTCTATGAACCCATGTCTAACCAATGTTTTCTAGATGTTGATGATTGAAAGTGGGTCTTGAACCTTGAAAGGTGAATTATAGAATTATGTATGTTCTTATGAAATTGATGTAGATGTTTTAAGGATGCTTTGAGAGTGAAATATCAATAATGTTGTTGTTGTTGAAAGGATTTCTCATATACACATGTAATCATGAATGGTGAAGGGGTTTTCTAACATAATAAGGGTTCTTAGGGTTGAAAGGTCTTATCACCTAAAATGAACTGATAAGTAAGAAGTTACGTTAATATTGAGAGAAGAGGCGATTACCCATGCTCTCTAAGTGAAAGACAAGAATCGATTACCCATGTCATACAATATAAAGACATGTCACGACCCAAGGGTACACCCGAGGTGTAACATGGCGTACTTGACCCCGAAAGGGTCTCATACAAGCCCTTAGTATATCATAACATAAGATAATAGAAAAGTACAAAAATTTTAAAAAACTTTTATCCATAAAATGGAATATTGTCATAAAATGTAAGCGGAAGTCTTTACTACACTTTTGTTTCAAACCATCTACTACAACTTTAGAATAAACTCTTGGGACACAGCCCATGCAATAGTCTCAACATGAAATAAAGACATAAAGTAAATAAAGGGTGTTGTCCTCGAAGCTATAAGGACTCACCAAATCTTCAACTCCTTGCAACTTTTAGAAACTTATCTCCAAGAGTAGAACTCAATCTCCAACCCTGCATTTGATGAGAATGTAGGCAAAGTATGCGTTAGTACAAGATGTACTAAATATGTTAGCTAGCATAATCATAAGAGCATAATACAAGGGTTAGTCAATATAAGACATAATCAATAATCATATGAAATATTTCAAGAAACATAAACTATAAGTATAAGAGACAATATCACAATAATAAGCAAACTCTCCATCATAAGCATCATATAAGCCTTACTCAACTATTAATCATTCATATCATAAAGGACTATTCTCAAGTAACCTCAAGGCATACTTGTGCAATGCATGAATAGCATCCCATAATACAATTCAAGATAAGCATCCCTTTTTGGCCATCTCAATGATAGTCTACATACATAGAAGAGTCTTAGGCTTTCATATCATGAGAGTGCTATACTCCTAAGAAACCTCAAAGCACACTTGTGCATTGCATGAAGGGCATCACATAATACCATTCACACTAAGCATGACATTGAAGTCACCGTATGCATACCTACCATTCAATTACTTTCATTATTTAGCATACTTCATATAGACAAGGGTATTATCACATTACGTCAATCATGTCTTGGAAGGTAACTATAGCAAAAACCCAAGCTAAGTCTACACTACAAAATAGAACACATTATAAGTAGCTTCAAGTCATACTTGTGCAATGTATGAATAGCATCCCATACTACTATCCACACAGTTTAGGCTATCTTACTCAAATGATTACTACTTATCATTCTAGAGTACCAAAGAATGGCACCCTATTAGACTAGACCAAGCTAGTTATCTTGCTAACATGACTATAATATGCTAAACTAACTCCCTTTGGAGGAACACTATCATGCAAGTCCAAGCTATTCTAGGAAGGGTAGTAGTGTTCCATACTAGCTACCATGAAATAGTCTTAGACCAAATAAGCCATGCTTCCCTTAAAAGCACCCTAAGATGCTAGTGTAAGCTACCCTTATGAGAGTATGATGTCTCAATCCTAAGCTACCCTTAGGAGAGAATATGTAATCTATCCTAAGCTACCATGAAATGGTCTTGTCCTAACCAAGTCATGCTACCCTTGAAGGCATCCTAAGAATGCTACTTCATGCTACCATTAAGAGAGTGTAAATCCTCTATCCTAAGCTACCATGACTATCCCTAACTCAAGCTACCCTTGACATGCATCTTACAATGCTAAGTCAACCTACCCTTAGGAGGGTATAGGTCCTCAATCCTAAGCTACCAATCTTAGTCTTGTCTTACCAAGCCAAACGATACATAAAGGGAACATATGCCACAACTTCAAGCTATTCTAAGATAACATGGTTTGATTCATTTTAGGTGATTAGCTTTTCAACCTTGAATCTTTCTATGTGAGAGGACGTTTCAAATTCTATGTACATATTTCAAGACATTCTAGTCACAAGCTTCTTCTATAAGCAATTGTAATTGTAATTCATCATATAGCCCTAATCGAGATCATTACTCATCATGGTCCATCATATATGTTCTATTATAATTCAACCCATGTATATATGTTTCTAACCTTAGACAATTACTACTAAAAGTATTGATTCTAGAAGATCACTCATGAACCTTCGATTTCACCTTTCATGGTGATAACCAACATAATTCACCTTCATCAATTAGACTAGGTTAATAATGGAAATCACAAAATTCATCATAATATCACAATTAGATACTAAATCAATCATAATTGGGTATTATCCACTTAATTGGAATCATACCCATCACTACCCATAACATAGGAAGAAATTCTAACATAGATTAGGTTTTTCTTCACAATTGGGGGAAAACTAAGGGGGATCTATGGGTGGAAGAACCCATAGATAAATAATCTAAAATACCTTAAGTCAAAGCCATACACAAGCTTTCAACAATGGAGTCTTTGTTCTTAACCTAGGCTTCAAGCTCTATCTTCTTCTTCAAGTCTTGGGTTTTCTAGAGAGAGAAATATTTGAGAGAAGACTAATTTGGGGATTTTGATTTGGGTCTTGTGATAAAGTGACTTAAATGGTGGTTAAAAGCATAAATTATCTTATATTGGGGTTTTAAGACTAGGTAAAATGACCCCACCCAATAACTTCCACGTTTGTAATTTCCCATTACGTCATCCACTTGGCAACCTACTGTCCAAGCTTCACGAGAGGCACCATGGGTCGTGGTCCTCACCACTGACCATGGTCCTGCTCATGGTCTTGGACTAGTAGCTAGGCTTTTGTGCCTTGCCCTCCCCAAACCTAAGGCATGACCACGAGACCTCCCATGATTCGTGGTCAAGACAACGAGTCGTGGTACCTTAGGCAGTAGCTAGGCCTCAAGGTCTTTCTTCCCACAAACCTAAAGATACTTCAAGAGCCCCTTCACAAACCATGGTCAAGAACACTGGTTGTGAAGGTGGCCGTGGTCTTTGGGCAGTGTTTGGCCAAGGATGGGACATCCTTGGCCTTTGCCCTTACTACCCTCAACCAAACCTTAGATGGTCTTCTAAATTACTGGGTGTAATAAGTGATTTGATGTTTGACCCCTAAGCCCCTTATTCTAAGTACGGAAAGCCTCTTCTACGACTCTAGCCCTCCACATCAAACTCTTGAACCCTCGCTTGAGGTTGTAGTTACGTCTACTAGTTTTTGGGGTATTACAAGACAATAGGCGATTACCCATGTCACATGATGTAAGAAAAAGAGGTGATTACCCATTTTCCTTCATGAGCTAAGATAAATATGATTAAGAACTATTCAATGGAAGTTAAGCTTAGTACCGAGTGAACAAGTGGCGATTACCCATGTCCCATAACTATCTGCCAACATAGGGTTGTCTAGATAGACATTAGCTAGTGTATCCATAATAGCTAGAAGTTCATGCTCCATACTGTAGCAAGTAGGTCAACTTTTTTTGGTGTGGGAGACACCGGATTCCATGATTATAGCTCTCGTGGTCTTATATGTTGGTTAAGGCTACTTCCCACAAACAAGTAAAGTTATGATGAACCAAGTTTACTTCAAGAAGTATTGTAAGTATGTTTTGAGATGACAATCACTTGCATTTTTTATGTCTTATGACTTATGTTTATAACCTTTCAAGATTTATGTTTTAGCTTGATCATTGCACGATGATGAAAATGTCCTCATTTAAGCATGTTTTTAAATGCTTATATACATGGCTATCATACTTGATACATATTTATACTAATGCATACTCTAGCCTAGATTTCCCTAAATGTAGATCCGACAGTCAAGGTTCTTCGTTTCGTGGCTAGAGGTTGATTTGAAAGATATTGAGCTTCAGTGAATCCTTATGCCTCGAGGACGGAGTTTCATTGTTTTCAGTTTTCTTTCTTACTTTTAATTTTGGACATGATATATGGGCTAGGCCCAATTTCATTTTTATGTACTAGATGGCTAATGAGACAAATGTTGAGATCCGCTATACTTTTATAAAACTTTTGGGACTTGAAATGTTGTTATTTACCTCTTTTCATTCTATGTCTTATATTATGAATGCTAAGTGGATTGTATGGGGTATTTCGGGGTCATATACACTATGTTATGCCTAGGAGTTACCTTGGGTCATGACAAACTTGGTAATCAAAGCACAAGGTTTTGAAGGGTCCTAGGATGTCTCATAAGCCACGTCTCGTACAGTCTTGTCCATGAGTGTGAAGTGCGCCACTCTTATGAATGAGAGGCTAAAAAATGTTAGGAAACTCCACTTCTTTCATTACTCTAAAGTCATGCAATACAGTTTAACTCTATAAGGTTTCTCTCATAATCCTTATATGATGCTCTACATGATATGTCTACTTAAAGAGCTTATGCTAGAAGAAATGCGAGGGAGAACATGGAACAAGAAGCCCCTCCTCAATCTCTTCAAGCTTCGGTCAACCCTTTGGCCGAACAAGTGACCAATGCAGAGTTTAGGGCAGCTTTTCAAGTGTTAGCCCAAGACATGATGGCTCAAGCCAATAGAGAGGTTGTGATTCTCATGAACCCAAATATAGGTACGGCGGCATCTAGAGTGAGGGACTTCATTAGAATGAATTCCATGGAGTTTCATGGTTCTTAGGTTGAGGAAGATCCTCAAGAGTTCATTGATGAGGTTTACAAGGTATTGATGATTATTGGAGTGACGCCGATGGAAAAGGCAGAGTTGGCCGCTTGTCAGCTTAAGGGTGTTTCTGAAATATTGTACAACCAATGGAAAGAAAGGAGACCAAAAGATTCGGGTCCTCTCGATTGGGAGAATTTTAAGGTTTCTTTCCTTAATAGGTTCTTTCCCCTTGAGATGAGGGAGGCAAAGGTGTTTGAGTTCATCAACCTTCGTCAAATAAGTATGAGGTTGAAGGAATATGCTTCGAACTTCACAGAATTGTCTCGATATGCTCCCACAATGCTTGTTGATCCTAGCTCAAAGATGAGTAATTTTATTTGGGGTGTGTCCGAAGTGGTTGTTAAATAATGTCGTGCCACCATGCATGATAATGACATGGATATTTCTCGTCTCATGGTTCATTCTCAACATATTTAAGAGGAGAAACTTAAGGGAGAGTCTAGGGAGACAAAGAGAGCCAAAACTGGTGATGGTATTTCTCTCATGCAATGTTCGATGGACATTGTCATCCTATGTTTTGATAAAGATTTTCCGGTCAAGGCTCCTCCAGTGCTCTTACTAGGTTCCACAAAATAGGATGTCTAACACTAAACCTCAAGGAGCAAATGGTAGTGGGTCTTTATTGCCTACTTGTACTAAGTGTGGAACAAAACATGAGGGTAAATGTCTAGCGGGTTCCAATACTTGTTTTGGTTACGGTAAGATGGACCACATGATAAGAGATTGTCCTTCAGTTGCTAAGAATGAAGAAGATAAAATTCCAAGGGTTTAACTTAATCCTTCATCTGGTCTCAGTGGTTCGGGTCCAAATTCTCCCAAGCATAACAAATTTTATGCACTCCAAACCCGTGGTGAACAAGAGGGTTCTCCCAATGTGGTCACTGATATGTTCAAAAAAATTTCAACTTGATATGTATGCTTTACTTGATCTCAGTGCTACCTTGTCTTCCATGACACCATATGCGGCTATGAGGTTTGAAGTTCTTCTGAATGTGTTGTTAGATCCTTTTTTTGTCTCTACTACCGTTGGTTATTCTGCTGTGGCAAAGAGGGTCTATAGAAAGTGTCTCATTTCCTTCTACCATAGAGTTACTCTTGTTGATTTGGTAGAGCTTGATATTCTAGATTTTGATGTTATCTTTGGTATGGATTGGTTGCACTCATGTTATGCTTCCATTGATTGTAGAACTCGTGTAGTCAAGTTTCAGCTCCCTAATGGGCCTGTCTTAGAGTTGAAAGAGAGAAATTCTATGCCTAAAGTCGGTTTGTCTCTTGTCTAAAAGCTAGAAAGATGGTTGCTAAAGGTTGTATATACTATCTAGTTAGAGTGAGGGATGTGAATTTCAAAACTCCTACTCTTGATTTAGTACATAGTTAATAAATTTCCAGAAGTGTTCCTAGATGAATTACCCGGTATTCCTCTCAAAAGGGAAATCGACTTCGGTATTTACCTTCTCCTAGATAATCAACCTATGTCTATTCCTCCTTACCGAATGGCTCAGGCAAAATTAGGGGTTCAAATGGGGGAACGAAGTCGGGCTCACCAACCTGTTCAGTGAGTCGTCAATTAAGCATTTAGTCCACCGAGTTTTACAGAGTGCCCCTTAAAGCTTGGTGGTTCCAACGGCGGTCCAAGTTGGGGTTCGCCAACCTGTTCAGCGGGTCGCCAAATGGACTGTTGGCTCGCCAAACTACCCATTTTCCAACAACACCCATTATTTAAAATAATACCCTAAAGCATTAAGAACTTGGGTTTCCTCCCAATAAGCACCTTAGTTAACGTCGTGGCACGACGAGAATACCAAATCAAGCTTCATTTTTAGGGTTTGCAATTGTGTTACTAGGCAACCCCCCTTGTTGTCTTGGATTCAAATGAGAAGAATTTTCACCCAATTGGGTCTCCAGATTCTTCATAGAGACTGAATGAGAGGTAACCTTCTGATTGAGAGTTGAGACATCCTCTTTCATCTCTTTCAACACTTTGTCCAACCCTTCGACTTTGTTGAGAATGGTGAGAGCTTATCTTCTGTACGACCACCTTCAGATTCCTTGATCTTTTGACGCTCATGGGGAGGGACATACCTATCTTTGTCATCCTCCCTTTACTTCCAACTGACGTTACGATCACGCCAATCTCTGTCTCGGTCTCTCCAAGCCTCATCTCTATTACATCCTTGATTTCCACCCGGTCTTGGGTAGTTCGCACGATAACCTCCTCATTGGTTGGCTAGGAAGTTTACTTCCTCATTGTACAATGTTTCAAATGTGCTTCATCGGGGCTTACTGCACCAACTCCCACAGCATTAACACTCTTTTTACTAACACCCATGACATTTTTAGCCAAGATATCCAGTTGGGTCATCATTTTGGCCATGTTTTGGTCTCTCTCTTGATCCTTTTCGATCTGCTCTATCTTTTGTCATTTACTATGTTAAAGCATCATTTTGAAGATAATGGTAAAACATAAGTCATAAGCATAATCAACTCATAGATTATCATACCATAAAAGGAACATACCATAAATACCCTTAAAGCATACTTGTGCAATGCATGAATAAGATCCCATAATCCCACTGATACTAAGTAAGACTTCTTGAGTAGCTATAGTTAATAATTCATATTTTTGTTCATACTATCATAGTGGGATAAGCCTTAACCGACATAGACCATGTGAGCTTACGATGGAATCCGGTGTCTACCCCACACTGAAAAGAGGTTGTCCCACTTGTCTAATGTAGAACAATACTCTTATCTTAGGTGGATCCACTAGCTAAAGATCTATGAGGGCACATAGTTTATGGGATAAGGGGATTGCTACTAGAAAACCCGACCTCTACTAACCTGAGGGCTTCCATCCCAAGAGATTACTCCTAGAAACCCAGCCTCTACTAATGTGAAGGCTTCAAACTCATATCACAATCCACTCGGTGGTAAGCATTAATATCCACAAAGATCATATTAAGTGTTGACTTAAGTTCATACTCATGGAAGAATGTCTTGACACTCAATCCAACAGAACTTCTACTATAGCTCATAGATTCAATAGGTGAGAATAACATTTCAACCTTAGAATAATCATATCGTGAGAAAACCTTTCACGTCATATCAATTTCATACATAAGTGTGTACATGAGGATAACCTCCAACAACACAACAACTAGATCATAATCATAATCACTTTACTCTCGAAGTGTTCTTAAAGCATAAACGTATACCTCATAATCATACATAATTCTCATACTTTGCCCTTCAAGGACAATAGATCATATTCAATCAACATATCTAGAATTACTTAATTATACATTGATAATAACATGATTCAATTAACTAGATTACTATAACCATAATCTCATAATACTCTATTTTCATCAATTCACCCACATCACAAGGTCATAAATTGGGAATATGGGGATTCCATAGATTCTTGGGAGATTTCATCATAAAAAACATAATAAATTAACAATTCAATCATAATATAAAGTAATTAAACCAATAGAATCGTTTTTGAAAGGAATCCATGACTTGGAGTCAAACCCTAGCTTTTGGGGATTTTCTATCTTTGAAATTAAGTTTTGAAGGGACTCCATGGATGAATTATATCCATGGATGAAGGACTACCATACCTTAGCAATGAATTCCAATGAAATTGTGTAGAAAACATTGCTCCTTCAACCCTAACTTCACCTTCCATCTTCTTCTTCCTTGGAGTTCTGGAGAGAGAATTTTTTTCGAGAGGGTTTAGGTCTTTCTTTTGGGAATTAGAATTATGAGGAAGATGACTTAATTTAGTGACTTAAAAACCTTATATAGTTAGTCTAATTTAGTGTGAAATGACGTCACTTAATATTAACTAAAACCAGAAAAACCCCATAATGCCCGTAAGCTTAACTGCCAAATGGCAGTTTCAGGCCTCACCCACCACCATGGTCCATGGATGGACCCATGTGGCATGATGGTGAACCATGGGTGGAGGTCCAGATACCTGTCTTTTGGCAGGCCTGACCCACGACCCCTCACCCACGGGCGTGGGATGACCCACGAATCTTGAGTCCCCTTCGTGGGTCACTGCCAGGCAACTTTTTAAGGGTCCTCCTCAAGGACCCATGGTTGGTCCTTGGGGGTCGTACCTTGTTGTTCTAACATGAAACCCTATATTTTTAGGTACAGGAGAGGTACATGTACGACTCTAACCCTCATGTTAATCTGTAGTTTAGCCTACTAGTATCTGGAGTGTTACAAGGAGCTTAGGGAGGATCTTCTTGTTCCATATTCTCCCTCACATTCCTTCTAGCGTAAGCTCTTTGAGTAGCCATATCATGTAGAGCATCAGCTAAAACTTAGGAGAGACACCTTATAGACTTGAACTCTATCGCACGACTTTAGAGTAATGAAAGAAGTGGAGTTTACTAAGTTTCTTGTAGCCTCTCATTCATAAATGTGGCGTGCTTCACACTAATGAACAACACTCTACTTGACGTGGCTTATAAGACATCCTAGGACCATTCTAAACATTGTGCTCTGATACTAACTTAATCACGACCTAGGGGTACCCCCTAGATGAAACATGGTGTATAGGACCTCGAGGGGCCCCATACAAGCTACTTAGCATTCATAACAAAAGAAATAGAACAATACAAGTAAAACAATAGTTCAAGTCCAATAGTTTTTACAAAGGAAAAGCGGAAGTCTAAAACACTTATCTCAATAGCCATCTAGTACAATAGAATGAAATTGGGCCTAGCCCATACATCATGTCAAAAACTGGAAATGCAATAAGGAAACTAGGAACAATGAAAATATGTCATCGTAGCATGAGGACTCACCGAAGTTTGGGAATCTCGAAAGCAACCACTAACCATGAAACTGAGAAACCTAACTATCGGACCCTACATTAGGGGAAATGTAGGAAAGAGTATACGTTAGTACAAAACAATGTACCAATTATGATAGCTATGCATAAAAACTTTTAAATCATGCTAAAAGAGTACATTTCATGACATGAAATTGATCAAGCTAAAACATGATATAAAAGGGTAAGAAAACATAAGTCATAAAACATGGTAAATGCAAGCTAACATCATTAAAACCTTTGAACACATATGCGGTACTTCTTGAAGTAACCTTAGTTCATTATTATTTTGGAAAGTAGCCTTAACCGACATAGAGATGATGTGAGCTATAACATGATCCTCCGGTGTCTCCCACACCGAAAGGGGTTGTCCTACTTGCCAAGGTAAGGACCATAACTTCGAGATTAGTTGGATCCACTAGATAATGTCTATCTAGACAATCATCCTATGGGGGCACATAGGTAAGGGATAAAAAGATTTCTTCTAGAAATCCAGCCTATACTAACGGGAGAGCTTCAATCTCAATATCCTCACAGTGCTAAACATAAAACCCACAAAATAGTCATTTCTTACTAGTTCTTATTATCCATGGAAGGGAACATCATCTTGCCAATCCAAGCTAAGTCAGTGTCCATGGAAAGGTATGATACAATAACCAATCCAAGCTAGGTTTCATTAGGATAGCTCTTAATCTTTGATTTAATTAGGTGAGAAGACCTTTCAACCTTAGAGCCCTTTATTATGTGAGAAAAACTTTCACATCATGCTTCTATGTGTATATGAGAAAATCCTTTCAATAACACTTCAACATCATCATCATTGACACTTTACTCTCAGACCATCCTTAAAACATTTGCGTATATTTAATAAGAACATGCATAATTCCATAATTTACCTTTGAAGGTTCAAAACCCACTTTCAATCATCAACATTCAAAAAACATGGGTTAGATATGGATTACATCATAAATTCATGTATTTCTCTCAATACATGCTAAATTTCATAAAACTCTTCTTTTATAATCAAAATCCCACATCATATGATCATAATTTGAAAAACATGGGGATTACATGGGTTCATGGGAAAATCATCATAAAATCATAATATTCCATCAATTCATGCATAAGAGATCATAATTCAATTATTTAAATCAAAAGTGAAAGGAACCCATGACATAGAAAAACCCCCTATATAAATTGGGGATTTCTAACTTTGAAAATAGAGGAATTTTGGAACTCCATGAAAGTATGCAATCCATGGATGAAAATTATCATACTCCAAGCCAATTGATAATCTTCAATGGAGGAATTGAGACTTGACTTGAAACCCTTGGTTGAATCCTTCTTCTTCAAGCTTTCTAGAGAGAGAAATATTTTGGAGAGGAAGAACTTGATTTCTTTTTGTGATTTTCAGAGAATTATTTCTATTGGGAAATTTGGGAGTTCAAATAACTTATATAGGGGTTTTAGTGAAGGATAAAATGACATAGTATAGAGATAAAATAATTAGGAAAAGACCAAACTACCCTTGAACTTAAATGCCAGATCACGACCCACGACCACCAATTGACGGATCGTGGACAGACCGATGGTGCATCAATGGTGGTCAGAAACTTGCTTTTGGGGGTCTGGACCACGGGCCCTCGACCACGGACCCTGGTGCCACCAACGGTATGTTGGTTTGGGCTGTGGTTCCAATTGCCTGAACCCATTTTTAGGTGCCCACCCATGAACCACACCTACGATCCGTGGTCTCAGCCACGAGCTGTGGGTGGCCCTCGTGGCGGGCACCTATAAATTCTAGAAAACTACCTTAGCCCCTAAGACTAAAATGATAAGTAATAAAGGAGTTACCATGCTCATGGAAACAAATCATAACCCTAATAACACCTTTGTCCCAAAGATGATAAAATGGGATGACGTATTGATAAAAGATGATTGGCATTTTGACCCCATAGTGGAGCCATAAATTGAAAAAGAAAATTCAAACATTGACCAAGTAATTCAATTTCCAGACGGATCAATAGATTTAAAATTTATAAGATCCCAATCTTGTAGTCAAGTCTCTTCAAGTAGAAGAATGTCATTTTCTAGACCTTCTTTCTCCATAACCAAGGAGGAAGATGAAATATCTTTAGAAGATATAGATAAAATATTAAAGTCGGTGTATTTCTCAGAAACAATTTTCAAAGTAGAATATGAACTTAGGAATTCTAAACCCATAAAATCTACAAGTCCCACAGCTAGTTAAATTCAAGGTGTAAAAGACTCACTATGCATGATTAGATCCAATGATATTTTTGAACCACATATTAAATAATTAGACAAACTATGGACTAGTCCAGAGAATTCCATTAAAAACAATGGTATATACAAAGATATTCTTTATTAGAAAGATTAGCCTTTAGAGATCAATGGTTCAATGATATGAAAAGATTAAAGTGTAACATAGAATTATTTAGATCGTTTGTATGCACGGGAAAATTAGACAACCAAAACGAATCATTAAATATGCTTGTTAATAAATGATATACAACAAACAATAAAGTAGTTGTGTCTACAATTCCCCCCATTAGAAGAAATTACTTTACCAATAAAGGGTAAAGTAAGTATTGCCTCACACTTTAAGATGGATATAATAGACACAAAAGGTGATCCCATATATAAGGATATAACTAAAATACTGCAAAATAATAATTATACAAATCAACTACTTTACCTGGTCTCTAATCAAATCTTAAGAGCTGATACTAAATCACATATTAAGGATAAACCAAGCTCTTCTTACAAGGATAAAAACAAGAATCTAGAAAATCACCCAATATTTAAATTACCTAAATTTTCCAAAGATAAATTTCCTAACTTTCAAGAAAAGCTTGAAATTAATGATGAACTTATAGAAATAATTAATGAAAATTTAAAATACATAGCCATAAATACTTTGTCCAAATATAATGATAATGAAATTAATAAATTAGTCTCTAATTATTCCACCAAAAAGAATTATCCTTCCTTTTTGGATATTCAATATGAAGAAAATGAATTTCTATCTCATTCTTCACATTCTGGAAGTGAAATTGCAGAATGGAATATTTATGGACTCGTGGAACATCAAATATATAGTGAATTACATGAAATGGATATGGCCATTACGACATATAAAATAAAAAAATTATCTGATAAACAAGTTGCTACATTATTTACCGTCGGATTTAATAGCACATTAAAAATTGGTGGGACAACTACCTCACCGAAGATAATAGGAAAATGGTACTAAACGCCACTACTATTATCCCTATAATTAAAACCAAGTCTAGAGGGCAAACTATAGAAAATCAAAATTTGGAAGATGCCACTGCCAGCTTAATTTATAGCATAGCTAAGCGCTTCAGAGGTGAACCTCAATTCTTTCAAGATAGAAGTTTTAAAATATTATCTAATATGTCTTGTCCAAAGTTAGATAATTTTAGGGGCTATAAAGTTGTTTTCATAAACAAAGTTATAATTTATAAAGACTGCAATCATGACTATTGGAAAGAAAAATCGATTAATGGTTTATCAATACTATTTGCTAAAAAGGTTAGGATAAAATTAAAAGATAGGTTTGGAGGAAAAAATCCTTACAATCAACTAACATATGGTGACCTCATAAGTTTTTTAAATATTACTGGATTAGAATTATGTACAGATATGAAGATTAAAAATTAACTACAGAGGGATAGTAAACTATCACAAAATGAACTGGGAAATGTTTTTCAAGACTTTGGTTATATTAAATTATTTGTCCCATCAAAGAGGCTTCTAAAAGAATTTAAAAAATCCATAAGAATGACCAAAAATCGGAAAGACCCCGTCATTACAAAAAGAGGTTCAAAAAATCTAATCATGACCCTAGTAAAAATAGATCTAAAACAAACAACACTGACATGTGTTGGTGCTGTGAAAAAATAGGACATCAAGTCAAAGATTTCCCGACCACTAATAAAAGGAAAGACAAAATTAATATGTTAGAATTAGAAGAAGAATTCAAGAATAAATTATATTCTATTCTAGTAGAAAATGAAAACAACTCCTCCTCCGATGAAAATCTTAGTGATGACGATCAGCTAAATATAGCCTATAGTTCTGATAATAGTAAGTCATGAGACCCTTGTAAATGCGGCAGTGCAATTTGCACCTGCAAAAATCATTTCATAAATGTCATCACTAGTAGTAATAAAGAAACACTATTTGATATGATAAATCATATTAAAGACCCTGATTTTAAGAAAAAATACTTAATTGCCTTAAGGGATTTAGTTCTTGATAAACAATCTGATAACAAAACTATTAAACTCTTTGATATGACAAGTGTTTTAAATAAATTTAAACAACCAATCAAATCTGAAGCAACTTTACAAAGTATTCAGGTAAAATTATTACAAATAAATGATGAAATAAGTGATATTAAGCAGAGACTCAACACCCTAGAAATCAAAAAAATTACTAATAAAATATTAAATGATCTAGCACCTAATCAAGAACTAGAAATATATAAATCCGAACCTGGAGAAACATCAAAAGAAGTAGAGTCTCTCGAAGAACCACTATCTAAATTAGGAATTAATGCATTTGGTTGTGAAACCACAAAGCTACCACATACCTATAACATTAGTTATAAATAAAAATTATGTCATTCATAAAATTGCATTATTTGATACAGGCGCAAATCAAAATTGTATTATTGAGGGACTAGTTCCTAATAAGTATCTAGATAAAGGTACTACACGATTCTCCGCAACAGGGGAAAAGCTTAAAAAAAAATTATAAACGCTAGAAGTCACACATGCAATGATGGAATTGGTTTCATGAATGATTTTATGATAAACAAGGATATACATGAACAAATAACGTTATGTATTCCTTTCATCACCGAAATAAAGCCTTGTACTGCCCAATTAGATGGCATTCATATAAGTGTGCTAGGAAATAATTTTATATTCCCCTACCTAAACAGTATGTCAAAAGGTGAAAGTAATTTCATAAAGGATAAAAATATCCTTAAAATAAATTTACTTTCACACCAATAAAATTATACAATAAAAATTATTAAACATTCTCCTTTTGCTTAACCTTCTTTGTTATAGCACTATGAGTTACCCATTTTCAAAATAATTTAAACAATGACTGCAACGCAGTTCAATATATTTTTCATAAAAATTATATAATTTCTAGATGGATAATATCCAGCTTTGATTTTCAAATAAGGGGAGGAAATCTCCCAAAAATTTTAACAAAAGGATTTTTAGGGAAATAATGAGACCATGAATATGACCTTTGAGGCCCCCATTCCCGACGTTCAAACCAGAAGAAAAAATAAAAAGATCTTTTTATGTAGAAGATTAAACAAAATCACAAGATATATACATGTATTCCCTTCTACGAAAATATATTATTCCTTCACCATTAAAAGAACCTATAACTAGCTCAACCAAGAAAGACCACTTCATTCAGTTTATCGAGAAGATTATCATCCTCGATCAATACAAATATTTCAATCCAAACAAAAGATAGTTACAAGATGAAAATCACTGAGATAGACCCACAAGCATATCTCGATGCCACTTCTCAAAAGTAAAAGGAAAGAATTACTCCAAATAAAAAACAATTTGAATTAACAGTGTCACAGGTACTGCCAATTACTACAATTGATAAAAAATGCGGGAGTGGCCTGTTGTTGTCCAGAGGGCTTTTTTTTTTGTATGGACGGATTCCATTTTTCTCAACACCATGGGTAAGAGAATTTTTCTAGCACTTCTTGACTTTCCCTTATCTTTTCACCACACCCCCAACTTAGACCTTTGGCCTAAGTTGGCTATTCAATCAACCATAAATCAAGAGGATTATAGGTAGTGGATTAAGAGAGGTCTTGTTTTCATCAAGTTTCATCCAAAGAAAGGTAAGGCTCAATGAGTGTTCAAAAGAGGTTCACACACTCACAAGGTAGGCCACAAAAGAGGTATATGTCAAATTGGCTCACACTCTTCAAAATTGCCTAAGATCATATCAACAGATAGCCTTACTTAGTCGATCGGACCAATGGGGTAAATTCTAGGTGTTATCATGCATGGTTCAAGTAAGATTATCACACAAGGCATCGACACTAAAGTCAAACAAGACTTCACACTTTCACTACTGTGCAACGATCATCACAAGAGACTCGATTTAATAATTGGCTAGTGACAACGAGATGCAAAGAGTTCACATATTGTCTATGTAACTTCATTTGGTCTCATTGTAGCCGCACATTCATGTTTGTTCGATTATGAGCACTATTTGAGTCATCGATATTGATCAAAACCGATACTCAACTTTGCAAGAGAACAATCACTATTCAACACATACAAGAGGTGTCAAAAAAATTTCGGAAGGGTCAAAATTATTTTGTAATTTAAAATATGAAGCCACAAGCTTAAACCTTCCATGAAAAACAATATAAAACACAACATTATGATTCACAACACAACAAGAATATAGCGCACACAAAGGTGGGCCACACCCCACCACAATTAAAATTATTTATCCTCAAATGCAAATAAAAATTATCCAGAATGTAAATTAAGGAAAGACAGAGAGGGAGGTAAAGAGGGGGTCCTGTCTCCGCAGTCGTTCTATTTGTCTGGGCATCAGTGCCCGATGCCTCTCCCTAAGCCTAGGCATCAGTGCCCGATGCCTCATCCTGAGCCTGGGCATCAGTGCCCAAGGTCACCTCAGGGGGAACAGCAGTGCCAAATTCACCAAGGTCTGTTGAGTGTGAGTTTGCCAAAAAGACATGCACCGCTCTGCAAAATCCCCTGGCCCATGAAGGAATATTAGGGTTTGGGGGAATGGTTTTCCTAGTAGAAGTGGGTCTCTTGCCCTTGCCTTTACTAGTAGTTGTGGGTAGTTCTGAAGCTTTTCCTTTTGACATAACTGCATCCTCCTTTATTGCAATCCCTTTGGACTTCTCTTGAGATGGCGTTATTCTTTCAACAACATTAGATTTAGTCATATCTGCAAAACCTTAGAAATCAGCTCGTTAAAGATTCATCAGATCAATTCACAGGGCGATATATAAATCAGCTCGTTAAAGGGAGGCTGAAACCTTAGAATTCATTAAAAGAGAGAACTCCGATCTCTTCAGCTCTTTAACGGGAGACAGAAACCTTAGAGTTCAATGGAAGAGAGAACTCCAATCTCTTGCTTTTTGCTTAATTATGACTTACCTATTCATTCATCAAAAGCCCCTTTAAATAGGAGTCTTATTACATCAATAGGAAATCTAATTCTTATGAAAGTAGGAGACCTAAATCGTATTCCAAACTAATAACTATAACTTAACCTAATCCTTATAAAACTATGAAATGTAAACCCTTTTATAGAATAATAAATAAAGCTACAAAAATATAATTAAATATTTAATTTAAGGACTTCCAACGCATCCACAATTGTTATGAATCTTTAGGGAAGGATCAATTCACAGGGCGATATATAAATCAGCTCGTTAAAGGGAGGTTGAAACCTTAGAATTCATTGAAAGAGAGATCTCCGATCTCTTCAGCTCTTTAAAGGGAGATAGAAATCTTAGAGTTCAATGGAAGAGAGAAATCCAATCTCTTGCTTTTTGCTTAATTATGACTTACCGATTTATTCACCGAATGCCCCTTTAAATAGGAGTCTTATTACATCAATAGGAAATCTAATTCTTTTGAAAGTAGGAGACCTAAACCCTATTCCAAACTAATAACTATAACTTAACATAATCCTTATAAAACTATGAAATATAAATCCTATTCTATAATAATAAATAAAGCTACTAAAAATATAATTAAATACTTAATTTAAGGACATCCAACGCATCCACAACATTACCCTCCCTATTACGTTGAAAGAGCTTTTCTTCATGCTCGAATTTCACGGCAATCATCCAGAACTTCTGGAATATTGTCTGCTGAATCATCTAATTCCAGCCAGAATAGTCGTTTGCACTGGTGAATGGCTGAATATTGTTCGTCACAATTATAGCATAATCCCTTAGCTCTTCTCTCTGCCATTTCAGCACGAGTTAATCGCTTGACCAAAGGGGTCTGGTTGCTGGTCTTGGTATTAAATGAATCGACTGAACTCGTAGCAGATTCTGCAAAGTTTACTGTGCTGCCAAGATTTGTCTGGGACTGCTGCCCGTTTTGCAGTTGTTGTTTTTGCTCTAAAGCCCTGGCTACACTCATAGCCGTTGATAAGTCAGGTGGTTTGAGCAATTGCACGTCCAATTTGATTGAATCATCTAACCTTGCCATAAATATTCCCACGTGCAAGTGTTCTGGAATAAGCTCATCAGCCCTAGGAAACTTTTCTTGAAACAAACATTGATAAATTTCAACTCTACCAGTTTGTCGAAGCGTGACCAATTCACCTACCGGGTTGCTGCTTTCAGGAGGTCCAAATCGCTGGAAACATTGTTTTTGGAAATCTTCCCAACTCATTGGCCCCTTCGCACGTTTAAGCTGATAATACCATAATTGTGTTTGTTCCATCAGGGGAAATCCAGCCACTCCAACCTTTTCTGCATCTGATGTATGTTGATTTTCAAAAAAACTGCTCATCACAATATGCCCAAATTAGTGGGTCGTTGGTGCCATCACCAGTAGGAAAATCCATTTTTGCATACCTTCGTATTGTCGAATTGGACTTAACACTAGTTTGATGATTATGATCAGCTGGTTGAATAGGCATTGCATTGCCTCTACGAGCCGGATTTGTTGATTTACCAATTGTCTGGGAATTACTTGATTCTGACCCTTGGACTACAGGTTTTGTAAAGCCAATTCCCTGGCTAGAAAATTGTTCTTGATTAACTTGGACAATTCTTTCAACGAGACGTTGTTCCATAGCAGCAAGTTTAGAGTCCATTACTGTTTCTGTAATCACACGTTCTTCTTGAAACCTTGAATTGATCTCATCGCGAAATCTGGAACATATCTCATCGCCCAATGTGTTAGGCTCTGATACCAAATTGTTATAAATCTTTAGGGAAGGATCGATTCACAGGGCGATATATAAATCAGCTCATAAAAGGGAGGCTGAAACTTTAGAATTCATTAAAAGAGAGTAATCCAATCTCTTCAGGTCTTTAAAGGGAGACAAAAACCTTAGAGTTCAATGGAAGAGAGAACTCCAATCTCTTGCTTTTTGCTTAATTATGACTTACCGATTTATTCATCAAAAGCCCCTTTATATATGAGTCTTATTACATCAATAGGAAATCTAATTCTTATGAAAGTAGGAGACTTAAATCCTATTCCAAACTAATAACTATAACTTATCCAAATCCATATAAAACTATGAAATATAAACCATATTCTAGAATAATAAATAAAGCTACTAAAAATATAATTAAATACTTAATTTAAGGACTTCCAACGCATCCACAATTGTTACGAATCTTTAGGGAAGGATCGATTCACAAGGCGATATATAAATCAGCTCGTTAAAGGGAGGCTGAAACCTTAGAATTCATTAAAAGAAAGATCTCCAATCTCTTCAGCTCTTGAAAGGGAGATAGAAACCTTAGACTTCAATGGAAGAGAGAACTCTAACTCTTGCTTTTTGTTTAATTATGACTTACCGATTTATTCATCAAAAGACCCTTTAAATAGGAGTCTTATTACATCAATAGGAAATCTAATTCTTTTGATAGTAGGAGACGTAACTCCTATTCCAAACTAATAACTATAACTGTACATAATCCTTATAAAACTATAAAATATAAACCCTATTCTATAATAATAAATAAAGCTACTAAAAATATAATTAAATACTTAATTTAAGGACTTCCAACGCATCCACAACATTACCCCCCTATTACATTGAAAGAGCTTGTCCTCATGCTCGAATTTCACGGCAATCATCCAGAACTTCTGGAATATTGTCTGCTGAATCATCCAATTCCAGCCAGAAAAGTCGTTTGCACTAGTGAATGGCTGAATATTGTTCGTCACAATTATAGCATAATCCCTTAGCTCTTCTCTCTGCCATTTCTGCACGAGTTAATCGCTTGACCAAAGGGGTCTGGTTGTTGGTCTTGTTTTTAAATGAATCGACTGAACTCGTATCAGATTTTGCTAAGTTTACTGTGGTGCCAAGACTTGTCTGGGACTGCTGCCCTTTTTGCAGTTATTGTTTTTGTTCTAAAGCCCTGGCTAGACTCATAGCCGTTGATAAGTCAGGTTGTTTGAGCAATTGCACGTCCAATTTGATTGAATCATATAACCCTGCCGTAAATATTTCCACGTGCATTTGTTCTGGAATTACCTCATCAGCCCTAGCCAACTTTTCTTGAAATTGACGTTGATAAATTTCAACTCTACCAGTTTGTCGAAGCGTGACCAATTCACCTACCGGGTTGCTACTTTCAGGAGGTCCAAATCGCTGGAAATATTGTTTTTGGAAATCTTCCCAACTCATTGGCCACTTCGCTCGTTTAAGATGATAATACCATAATTGTGCTTCTTCCAACAGGTGAAATCCAGCCACTCCAAGCTTTTCTGCATCTGATGTATGTTGATTTTCAAAAAAATGCTCATCACAATATGCCCAAATTAGTGGGTGGTTGGTGCCATCATAAGTAGGAAAATCCATTTTTGCATCCCTTGGTATTGTCGAATTGGAATTACCACTAGTTTGATGATTATAATCAGCTGGTTGAATAGACATTCCATTGCCTCTAGAAGACGAATTTGTTGATTTAACAATTGTCTGGGCATTACTTGATTCTTCCCCATGGACTACAGGTTTTGTAGAGCCAATTCCCAAGCTAAAAAATTGTTCTTGAATAACTTGGACAATTCTTTCACCGAGACGTTGTTCCATAGCTGCAAGTTTAGAGTCCATTAGTGTTTCTGTAATCACACGTTCTTCTTGAAACCTTGAATTGATCTAATCGCGAAATCTAGAACTTATCTCATCGCCCTTAGGCTCTGATACCAAATTGTTATGAATCTTTAGGGAAGGATCGATTCACAGGGCGATATATAAATCAGCTCATTAAAAGGAGGCTGAAACCTTAGAATTCATTAAAAGAGAAAACTCCAATCTCTTCAGCTCTTTAAAGAGAGACAGAAACCTTAGAGTTCAATGGAAGAGAGAACTCCAATCTCTTGCTTTTTGCTTAATTATGACTTACCGATTTATTCATCAAAAGCCCCTTTAAATTGGAGTCTTATTACGTCAATAGGAAATCTAATTCTTATGAAAGTAGGAGACCTAAATCCTATTTCAAACTAATAACTATAACTTATCCTAATCCTTATAAAACTATGAAATATAAACCCTATTCTAAAATAATAAATAAAGCTACGAAAAATATAATTAAATACTTAATTTAAGATCTTCCAACGCATCCACAATTGTTATGAATCTTTAGGGAAGGATCGATTCACAAGGCGATATATAAATCAGCTCGTTAAAGGGAGGCTGAGACCTTAGAATTCATTAAAAGAAAGATCTATGATCTCTTCAGCTCTTTAAAGGGAGACAGAAACCTTAGAGTTCAATGGAAGAGAGAACTCCAACTCTTGCTTTTTGCTTAATTATGACTTACCGATTTATTCATCAAAAGCCCCGTTAAATAGGAGTCTTATTACATCAATAGGAAATCTAATTCTTTTGAAATTAGGAGACGTAAGTCCTATTCCAAATTAATAACTATAACTTAACATAATCCTTATAAAACTATAAAATATAATCCCTATTCTATAATAATAAATAATTTACTAAAAATATAATTAAATACTTAATTTAAGGACTTCAACGCATCCACAACATTACCCCCCTCTTACGTTGAAAGAGGTTGTCCTCATGCTCAAATTTCACAGTAATCAACCAGAACTTCTGGAATATTGTCTGCTGAATCATCCAATTCCAGCCATAAAAGTTGTTTGCACTGGTGAATGGTTGAATATTGTTTGTCACAATTATAGCATAATCCCTTAGCTCTTCTCTCTGCCATTTCTGCACTAGTTAATCGGTTGACAAAATGGGTCTGGTTGCTCGTCTAGGTATTAAATGAATCGACTGAACTCGTAGCAGATTTTGCCAGGTTTACTGTGCAGCCAAGACTTGTCTGGGACTGCTGCCCTTTTTGCAGTTGTTGTTTTTGCTCTAAAGCCCTGGCTACACTCATAGCCGTTGATAAGTCAGGTGGTTTGAGCAATTGCACGTCCAATTTGATTGAATCATCTAACCCTGCCATAAATATTGCCACGTGTAATTGTTCTGGAATAAACTCATTAGCCCTAACCAACTTTTCTTGAAATTGACGTTGATAAATTTCAACTCTACCAGTTTGTCGAAGCGTGATCAATTCACCTACCGGGTTGCTGCTTTCAGAAGGTCCAAATCGCTAGAAACATTGTTTTTGGAAATCTTCCCAACTCATTGGCCCTTTCGCTTGTTTTAGTTGATAATACCATAATTGTGCTTTTTCCAACAGGTGAAATCCACCCACTCCAAGCTTTTCTGCATCTGATGTATGTTGATTTTCAAAAAACTGCACATAATAATATGCCCAAATTAGTGGGTCGTTGGTGCCATCATAAGTAGGAAAATCCATTTTTATATACCTTCGTATTGTCGAATTGGAATTACCACTAGTTTGATGATTATGATCAGTTGGTTGAATAGGTATTGCATTGCCTCTAGGAGCCGAATTTGTTGATTTACCAATTGTCTGTGCATTATTTGATTTTTCCCCATGGACTACTATTTTTGTAGAGCCAATTCCCAGGCTAAAAAATTGTTCTTGAATAACATGGACAATTCTTTCACCGAGACGCTGTTCCATAGCTGCAAGTTTAGAGTCCATTAGTGTTTCTGTAATCACACGTTCTTCTTGAAACCTGGAATTGATCTAATCGCGAAATATGGAACTTAGCTCATCGCCCATTGTGTTAGGCTCTGATACCAAATTGTTATGAATCTTTAGGGAAGAATCGATTCACAGGGCGATACATAAATCAGCTCATTAAAGGGAGGCTGAAACCTTAGAATTCATTAAAAGAGAGAACTCCAATCTCTTCAGCTCTTTAAAGGGAGACAGAAACCTTAGAATTCATTAAAAGAGAGAACTCCAATCTCTTCAGTTCTTTAAAGGGAGACAGAAACCTTAGAATTCATTAAAAGAGAGAACTCCAATCTCTTCAGCTCTTTAAAGGGAGATAGAAACCTTAGAGTTCAATGGAAGAGAGAACTCCAATCTCTTGCTTTTTGCTTAATTATGACTTACCGATTTATTCATCAAAAGCCCCTTTAAATAGGAGTCTTATTACATCAATAGGAAATCTAATTCTTTTGAAAGTAGGACACCTAAATCCTATTCCAAACGAATAACTATTACTTAACCTAATCGTTATAAAACTACGAAATATAAACCCTATTCTAGAATAATAAATAAAGCTACTAAAAATATAATTAAATACTTAATTTAAGGACTTCCAACGCATCCACAATTGTTATGAATCTTTAGGGAAGGATCGATTCACAGGGCGATATAAAAATCAGCTCGTTAAAGGGAGGCTGAAACCTTAGAAATCATTAAAAGAGAGATCTCCGATCTCTTCAGCTCTTTAAAGGGAGACAGAAACCTCAGAGTTCAATGGAAGAGAGATCTCCAACTCTTGCTTTTTGCTTAATTATGACTTACCGATTTATTCATCAAAAGCTCCTTTAAATAGCAGTCATATTACATCAATAGGAAATCTAATTCTTTTGAAAGTAGGAGACCTAAATCCTATTACAAACTAATAACTATAACTTAACCTAATCCTTATAAAACTATGAAATATAAACCCTCTTTTGTAATAATAAATAAAGCTACTAAAAATATAATTAAATACTTAATTTAAGGACTTCCAACGCATCCACAACATTACCCCCCTTTTACGTTGAAAGAGCTTTTCCTCATGCTCGAATTTCACGGCAATCATCCAGAACTTCTGGAATATTGTCTGCTGAATCATCCAATTCTAGCCAGAAAATTCGTTTGCACTGGTGAGTGGCTGAATATTGTTCTTCACAATTATAGCATAATCCCTTAGCTCTTCTCTCTGCCATTTCTGCACGAGTTTATCGATTGACCAAAGGGGTCTGGTTGCTGGTCTTGGTATTAAATGAATCGATTGAACCCGTTGCAGATTTTGCCAAGTTTACTGTGCCGCCAAGACTTGTCTGGGACTGCTGCCCTTTTTGCAGTTGTTGTTTTTGCTCTAAAGCCCTGGCTACACGCATAGCCGTTGATAAGTCAGGTGGTTTGAGAAATTGCACATCCAATTTGATTGAATCATCTAACCCTGCCATAAATATTCCCACTTGCAAGTGTTCTGGAATAAGCTCATCAGCCGTAGTCAACTTTTCTTGAAACTGACGTTGATTAATTTCAACTCTACCAGTTTGTCGAAACTTGACCAATTAACCTACCGGGTTGCTGCTTTCAGGAGGTCCAAATCGCTGGAAACATTGTTTTTGGAAATCTTCCTAACTCATTGGCCCCTTCGCTCGTTTAAGCTGATAATACCATAATTGTGCTTCTTCCATCAGGTGAAATCCAGCCACTTCAAGCTTTTCTGCATCTGATGTATGTTGATTTTCAAAAAACTGCTCATAACAATATGCCCAAATTAGTGGGTCGTTGGTGCCATCATAAGTAGGAA
Source organism: Solanum tacnaense (assembly GCA_029582525.1). Classification (NCBI taxonomy): domain Eukaryota; kingdom Viridiplantae; phylum Streptophyta; class Magnoliopsida; order Solanales; family Solanaceae; genus Solanum; species Solanum tacnaense. The sequence continues at coordinate 86,449 of JAJOOD010000394.1, forward strand.
AATCCAGTTTTGCATACCTTGGTATTGTCGAATTGGAATTACTACTAGTTTGATGATTATGATCAGCTGGTTGAATAGGCATTGCATTGCCTCTAGGAGCCGGATTTGTTGATTTACCAATTGTCTGGGCATTACTTGATTCTGCCCCATGGACTACTGGTTTTGTATAGCCAATTCCCAGGCTAGAAAATTGTTCTTGAATAACTTGGACAATTCTTTCACCGAGACGTTGTTCCATAGCTACAAGTTTAGAGTCCATTAGTGTTTCTGTAATCACACGTTCTTTTTGAAACCTGGAATTGATCTCATCGCGAAATCTGGAACTTACCTCATCGCCCATTGTGTTAGGCTCTAATACCAAATTGTTATGAATCTTTAGGGAAGGATCGATTCACAGGGCGATATATAAAATAGCTCATTAAAGGGAGGTTGAAACCTTAGAATTCATTAAAAGTGAGAACTCCAATCTCTTCAGCTCTTTAAAGGGAGACAGAAACCTTAGAGTTCAATGGAAGAGAGAACTCCAATCTCTTGCCTTTTGCTTAATTATGACTTACCGATTTATTCATCAAAAGCCCCTTTAAATAGGAGTCTTATTACATCAATAGGAAATCTAATTCTTATGAAAGTAGGAGATCTAAATCCTATTCCAAACTAATAACTATAACTTAACCTAATCCTTATAAAACTATGAAATATAAACCCTATTCTAGAATAATAAATAAAGCTACTAATAATATAATTAAATACTTAATTTAAGGACTACCAACTCATCCACAACAGAAAGATTCTAGCCATGGCAAAATAAGAAGCCTCTCTGGTCACTTCACTAACATGCTTTTGCTAAACTGCAAAATAATATATGAACAGATTAGTACTTCAAAATGCTTACAAGCAAATAAAACAGAAACCAATAACAATGCCTCGATCCGAATGATGATGAAAAAAATTGTATTCCCTCAGTCACATTCTTTTTTACATAATTTGATTGGTTAATGAGTTTAAGTTTTCAAATTTGACTTATGAACTACACAAGTAATAGTCATCACCTCTAATAAAACTAATTGAACCATTTTCATTATCTTAAATCCCTTAAATAACACAGATCTCAATAATTTAACACAACCAAGAAACATATATTCATGTTGGTGTGGATTTTGCCTAAGAATACACCTAATGTCCAAATATGTTCTATATATCGTAAGTGACTACACATTATGTTCAAAATACTAAAACACATGAAACAAAAATATTAATGCATCTGTTATGTATGAAATTATGAAGATGTTAAAATGCAAAAAATCATTTTACACATCCTGAACATTGTTATGACAATATATTATAGCTTTGTGTATAGAAGGTTTCCTATATATCATATGGCGAAGTTAAATGTACATTGGAGATTTGGAGATAGACCCTAGAGTTGAAAGGCTTCATATTGAATAGTACTAAAGCATACCACATGGAGTGCAAGTTTAGTATTGCACTGAAGGAGGTGGAGGGGAAGTGAGGATTAATATACAAGTCATCCTCAAGCTAGGAAACTTCAAGTATCTTGGGTCTATCATCAAAGGAAATGAGGAGATCAACAGAGACGTCATACATCATATTGGAGCAGGGTGGATGAAATGGAGGCTCGCAGGTCCTATGCGATGTGAATGTGTCACCGAGACTTAAATATAAATATTGTCACTTTCCTTAATGAATAAAACTTTGTGCTGTTAATAACTATGCTTGTTCAAAATCCCACACAAAGTTTCTAGCTTTACTTGGTTGGTCACTAGAAAAGCCTGCTTGACTGAACCTTTACAGAGCATAGGTTTAAGTTTGCAGATTTTCTCAAGATGCTTGTTATGTTGACATGATGCAGAAAACAATAAGCACCTATTCCTACACAGCTAGACAGCAGTAAATATGTATTAAATGTTCTTCGGTATTCTTGGAGTGAGCTGGCTAATACCAAAACTAATTTTCAAATGCTTAACAGTTGGAAGGGAGTGGGGGTAGATGAAACGCAGAGGAAGAATGGTGGCAATGCATCCTAGCATGCATTTGGTGGATAGTGTGGAAGGAAAAAAAAATTCAAGAAATTTTGAAGATAGAAGCAGTCACATACAGAAAATCAAGATGAAGTGCCTCAGTTTCTTCTATTTTTGGTGTAGACAAGACCAAATGGGAGATATAGATGATTTAGTATAATTCAAAGGACAAGTGTAAAGCCAGTTGGCTTTTACTTCCACCATCTCATATTTTACGTCTTTCCAATGGATGTGTTTAAAATTGCTAGCTACGAGAAGATATACTGCTTTACACAGCTGAGTGTACTACTTTTGACTAATGTTTACAATGAAAAAGGAAAAAAAACAAAGCAAGTTTTGCAGCTACTTCATTTTAACCTATAACAATGATTGCACTCTTTAAGAAAAAGGCACCGAAAGGCAAAGTTGATAAAATTTATTGGTGGATCATACAATTCACTAGTCACATTCAAAATACTACGAAATCAACATCACTCAATAAAATTTAAAATGTATGTCTTAACCAATAAAGGACATAGCATATGATACATCAGACAAGATTCCCCATCCCCTTTACAACACCATCCTACTCTTCAAACCTAAGAAAAAAGTAATTTTAAAAAACAATGCAATCAAACATGACAAAATATTGCTCTAGAAGTCTATAACAACACAATATCTAGTAATAACCCTTCTATTTCTTCACTTCAAATTTCGAATCCAACAAACAAAGCCCTTGAATTCATCAGCAGTTGAACAAAAAAACCTCTAATCAACGAAGTTTGCATATTTTTTTACATAAAACATATTGTTTATACCCTAAGTGACCAATCAATAAACCTAACAAAACCAATCTAGTAATTAGATCTTCCGAAATTCAGGCCAGAGAAGCAATCTTTTCTAATCCATCCGTTCAATAAACAATAAAAAGAAGGTTTTTTTAAGGAATCTCAACTGCTGAATCTTACGCTTGATGAAATCGGTACTTACGCCTAACGAAATTAGTATCGGAGAAATCTTCAGCTCAGCTCTTCAGTTCTTCAGCTTCCGCTCTTCAGTTCTTCGATCTTCAGTTCTTTAGCTTCAGCTCTTCGAGAAAAGCATGTTCTGGAGAAGAGAATCGTAGGTATCGGAGAAATCTTCAGCTTCCACTCTTCAGTTCTTTAGTTTCCGCTCTTGAACTTGAGAAAAGCGTGTTCTGGAGAAAGAGAAAAGTTTTTATGAATTATTAATGTTTTATTAATTATTTTTTTAGGCCAATAAAAATGGGAGGGAGAGTTAAAAATGTTGGAGGGAATATAATATTTTAGTGAAAATTCTAAGGCCACACTTTTAATGTGTTGTTTTTACAATTATAAAAATAGGACACTTTAAAAGTGTGGCCATATATGTAAATAATTGTTGCTAAATATTTCATACTGTAACAACGCTTATAAAGTGTAGCCTATACCATTAAAGAGTGTACTTTACAAGTGTTGTCAATATTATCGAAGCCAAAGGTTAATAACTTAGGCTACGCTTTAAAAGGGTCCCCAAAAATATTTTAGGCAACACTTTACATGCGTAGTCCAGATTTATTGTGGTTGCAGGCCTAAAATGTTGTACTGTAAGTCTTAAAACACATCAAGAGTAAAGAATCTTTGAGACCCAATTCCAATTTCTTGGAGATGAAACCCGTTGAATCTTCAAAGTCTAAGAGCAATGTCTCTCTAGTTGAAACTTAGAAAAATAAAATGTTGTATCTGAAAATTGCTTACTGAAATAAAATTTAAACAAGTATTTATAGTGTTTGAAAATTTGTGCTGGAGCGTATCACTTGGCGCAGTTAGTGGGGATCGCTGATGCACTCGGCGTTCCACCTTTTGGTCAATTTCATCACCTTCTTGCTTTAGCCTTCAGCATCTTCAAGCTTTGAGTCATTGGGCGATATAGTACTGCTTCGCGGAACTACTCAGTGACACGCCAACTACTCCATTTCATCGCCAACTTGATCTTTCCCTTCAAGGCTCAGCACACTGGAACAAAAGGCGATCTCCAGGCCAATCAGCGACTCGCCAACTAGGCTCGGCAATCTTCATGCCTTCATTTCTTCTATCCTTTCAACCTCCTTGTTCCTTCTTGCTAAGTAGTGTCCATGCTTTTGCCTCAAACTCCAAATACCTTAAACTTAAGAATTTTCAGAAGATATTAAGATAAAATATTTATTTGAGGACACTAATTCTATCAAAATATAGCCCTAAATGAGTCCAAATTGTGGACTCATCAAGTCTGTCTGCAAATTTTTCTACTGTACTTTTCATTGAAATGTTTCTCACTTTTTCTCGATGTTTTGCAGACATGGCTAGACCTAAGGTTGCCAGTAGAAACATGCCACCCCAAAGGAAGGCTAAAGGGATAAACTAAATAAGGATGCAGTTGCGTCCAGGGGAAAAGCTACCAAATTTCCAACAACTGGTGGGAAAGGCAAGGGTAAAGTCAAAGCACCTGAGTCACTAGAGGCCAGCTCTGATAGTGACGGCATCTATGACACATACCTCACCACCTCTGAGAGTAAGGGTGAGCATCAGGAGCCTCAGACTGTCGTCGTTTATAGTCTATCTCTTTCAATGTTAGGCGAGGTTTATGATTATTTTTCAATCTTTTTTACTAGGTAATCTAGCATCCTTATGCATGAAGATAATCAATTCAATTGTTATGGTCGGACTCTATTATGGATTTCTGACCACATTTCCATATGGCCCTCTTATCTCTTCTTTCTCTGAGCTCTGGTTATGGAAGAAGGAACCGAGAAGAAGGTATCAGTAGTAACTGGTTTTATCATGGGGAAGCTCATGATGCTCATATCGATCTATTATGCGCCTCTGCATCTAGCATTGGCTTCTGATGATGATGAGCTAGTAGTAGCACAGAGGGCAGGATTGCGTTCAAAAAGAATAAATGATCCGTCTAGGATCAGGACTTCTCAGCCCACCACCTCTTCTCCTCCAGCTCCAGAGCAGGCTGTAGTCCTAGAATCTCCTGTAAAGGGTCCTCCCCCAAACTCTATGAATAGATTAAAGACTGAGGGGCTGAGGACAATCATCGAGGAGAAGCGTCAGTCCACGGATAGGGTCATTGATAGGTACCCAGAGATTATGAGCTGTCTGAAGGCTCATAAATTCCAGATCTTCACCAAGCCTCGGGGCCCTTACGTTTCTAATTGGGTCTGGGAGTTCTATGTTGCTTATGGAGCCTTGATACCTCAGCAAAAGAAGAAAGCAGCAACATTTAAGCCGGTTGATTATGTAGTGGTTCGAGGAAAGAAGGTCAAGTGTGATAGTGAGGCTATCAATGATGTGCTGGACTGTCCTGATGATATTGATAACGACTACCAACACATGATTCGAACTACCACATTAGAAAATATGAAGAAGAGGTTAGCTCCTCTCATATCAGACGGTGCCCCCAAATGGCTTGAAGTTGGAGCACCTATCGAGAAGAAGGATCTAAAGATAGCTGCAAGGTTCTAGTTTGGCTTCATCAGCAGTACTATTATGCCATCCCAGAACGAGTTGCATCATTGATGAGACGAAGCTAAATTTGGGGATGATTATAGCACAGAAGATGGTCAAGAGGACCAAGCAGCGCCAAACCTCACTCCCCTTTCAAGTATTGATCACCGAGCTATGTAGATGGGCTCGAGTTCCTAGAGATAAAAAGAAGGATGTGGAAGTGATTCCCACATCCTTTACTGAAATCTGAAGGATCGAGGTAGAATATTTGAATGATAAGGCAGAAAAAAGAAGAAGGCATCCCTAGTGGAATCTTCCCCGATTGTGGACACACTCAATACCTGCGGAGGCAGTTTAGCCTACTTCCTTCAGGTACCTTTACTACTGCTCCTTCTGACACTCCAGGTTCTTTTGCTGCTACACTGCCTCCTAGACTTGCTGTTGCTGCTGTTTCCCGAACTCCGCTCACTAAAGCTTCATTACTCTGAATGGGGCAACTTACCCATTCTGCTGATTGTCGTGCTGCTACACTCGAGGCCTCCATTCTGGGAATGATTCAGACTGCCCTAGTTGATGATGTGACACCATTGAGGGCTACCATTGATGCCTTTGTGGCTAGGATAGCGGTCTGTGAGCGTGGCCAAGGGCCACCTAAGAGGTTACGGCTCTAAAGACCGCCATTGCAGCACTGAGAAGAGATGTGGACCAGCTGAAGTCCACCTACAAGTCCATGATCTTCAGGATGGTGAAGATTCCAAATGTACCAGATATGCCTCCGGCTACCACTAGCGATGAGATTAGAGTTGAGGAAGCAGCTGATCTGAAGTCTGAGGAGACTGATGAGGAAATACTCGAGGTGGCGGAGAAAGCTTCATATGAGGGCCTTACTAAGACTCAGGAGGTCATGGTAGATGCAATTGTGCAAGCTTCTTTGGCGGATAGACCCTTGGCAGCTCCTAGTGGGTATGGTACTGCTATTCCTTCTGACTTGACTCCGGGCACTAATGCCCAAGTCCAGATTGATGTACCGGGTACTGATGCCCAAACAAATGGAGCGACTGAGTAGACAGGATCCCTTCTTTACCTCCCTCTCTGTCTTATTTTATTTTTGACTTATGGATATTTTTGTTTGCATTTTAGGACAAATGACTTTAATTGTGGTTGGGTGAGGCCCACCTTTTGTGTGATCCTTTGTGACTCTCTTGTTTTGTGTATATATTTGGGATTTGAGCTATAATTGTGTTTTAGACTATTTTTGCGGATGATTGAGCGTGTGGCTTCTTGTTTTAAATGATGAATGATTTTTGGACCCTTTCGGAAAAAAAATATGCTACCTCTTGTTTGTGTTTGAATGTGGTTGTTCTCTTGCAAATGTGGATATCGGTCTTGATCAATACCGATGACTTGAATACTGCTCATAATCAAACAAAAATGAATGTGTGGCTACAATGAGGCCAAATGAAGTTGCATAGAAAATAGGTGAAAATTTGCATCTCGTTGTGACTAGCCAAGTATCGAATTGAGTCTCTTGTGATGAGCATTACACACCAGCGAAAGTGTGAAGTCTTGTTTGACATTGGGGTCTATGCCCTGTGAGATGAGCTTACCGTGAACCATGTGTGATGACACCTAGAATTTGCCTCATTGGTCCGGTTCAATAAGTGATGCAAATCTCTTGATATGATCTTAGGCAACTTTGAAGAGTGTGAAACAATTTGACATTATACCTCTTTTGTGGCCTACCTTGTGAGTGTGTGCACCCCATTTGAACACCCTTAGAGCCTTAGCCTTTTCTTGGAAGAAACTTGGTAAAAATATAACCTTTTTGACCCATTACCCATAATCCTCATGATTTGTGGTTTGTGTGAATAGCAAACTTAGGCCAAAAACCTAAGTTGGGGGTGTGGTGAAAAGAGAAGGTAAATCAAGAAGTGGAAGAAAGTCCCCTTTGACCCATGGTTTTGAGAAAAATGGAACCCCTCCATATAAAAAAAAAGAGAAAAAGAAGAAAAGAAAAAAAGAGAAAAAGAATGAAAAAGTTGTGAAATAAAGTTGTGAAAGTGCAAAGAAAATGGGGTGTCCAAGCAATCCATGCAAAGTGAAGAATGGGTGACTTTTGATCCTGAATGAGAATGATAAATAAGAGGAAAGAAAGTGTTGTGCATACCACATTTCATAAGGATAGAAGTCACTAAGCCTAAATGACCATATCTTTACACTCAACCCCATTACAAAACTTGCAAAGACCTTTTTGATCTCGAGTGAGATGAAACAAGTGTTGATTAGAAAATATAGGCAAACCTATGGGTGAAATCATGTATTTTGTTCATCTTTGTGAGTGTGAGCGTTGCATTTGATTCTAGAGATTTAAATGTATGGAATCATTCTTTGTGTGAGGGAATTTGAGTACCTTTGTTGACCTTGAACTTGCATTTGAAGCAAGTATTGTGAGCTTGAGATTCTTTGATAATGGTGAGTCACAATTTGAGTTTTTGAGTGCACAATTGATCCTTGCATGAGTGAGTTGAGTCTTTTTGTGAGCAGTCATGACTGAGTCTTGTGTAGCACTATTTGAGACATTCTTTTTGAACTGCTGAACTTGAGTTTTACTTGAGGACAAGCAAAATTGTTTGGGGTGTTGATGAGTCCACGATTTGGACTCATTAAGGGCATTATTTTAATAGATTTAGTGTCCTTAAATGCATTTTTTGTGCCAATAACTGATGTAAATCCTTGAATTTGAGGTATTTGGATTTAGGAACAAACCATGGACACTAATGAGCAAAGAAGAACAAGGCAACTGAAAAGATGAAGAAAAAAAGGCTCGAGGATCGTCTAATCTATTGGGCGAATCGCCGAATGGCTACTTTCTCACCTAATGTTCCAGTGTACCAAGCTCTGAAGGAGAAAATACAGTAGGCAATCAAAATGAGTAGTCGGCGAGTCGGCGAACTATTCCGTGATGTAGTGCCATATCGCCCAAAGTCACAGAGCTTGAAGATGTTGAAGGCCAAAGCAAAAAGGCGATGGAATTCACCAAAGAGCGGATCGCCGAGTGGATCGGTGATCCCGACTTACTACATCGAATGGTCCCTCGTAACATTTTTTTTTTGGCAACTATAAATACGTTTTTGAATTCTTAGTTTAGTATGTAGTTTAGAATCTAACATTTAGTTTTCAAGTTGAGAGCTTAGAACTGAGTTTAGAGACTATATTTTCTGAGAAATTGGAAGTGGGTGTTGCAGATTCTTCATCTTAGACCTTTGTAAAGACAATATTAATCGTACCCTATTGATGGAAACACAACTTGGTAACGATTTTTACCTTTTTATAATATCTAGTTAAATCCCCAATTCTTAGGGGTTGTGATTATGTTATTATGGGTTGATATAGCTGTTGGGTATTGTTAATTGATAGTGTAAATGTGTTTAAAGTAATTTCATTCAGTAATTGTGGTTGAAATTAATGGGTTGTAGTTGCAATTACAATCCTAACTTCGTGTTTTTGGCCTGCTCGAGAGAGAGATTTTAAAACCAAAATTTCTGAATCGATAGTCTGTGGGTATTGGGTTTTCATGGGTTCAGCTCGAGAGAATGAACCCTACAGCCTTTTCCACACATTCAACTCGAGAGAGTGAATGGACTAAAGCGAAGGTTGTTCTTAATTGTTGCTTATTGGTGTTCGAGAGAAACCAATTTGATTCGGGGTAAATTGTTCGAGGGAAAGTTTACCCCCATTAAAGTCTAGCTTATTCACGAATTTTGAATTGCCCTTGGCGGTGTAGGTCGGATCTTGCTTCGGGGCCATGGTACCTGAGGAAGCTTAGTCAGTACCAAACTAGTGCAATAATACTCATGGAATAATTCTAGAACAAGTGTCAGACCAAAACACTATCTCAAAAATATTCTGGACAGTAGTTGAATTGTCGACCTACTGTGGGTACCGACGGTCCATCGACGGAACGACGGTTCATGGATGCCCTCCGTAGGTTAGAGTACCCAAAATTAGGTATCTAATGTGGGAACCACTGGTGTGCACAACGGTCCGTCGATGGAATGACAGACCGTAGTCCACACCATGGTTCAACACTTACTGAAAACTCTGTGCTCTAATGACTCACGGACCCGACCTACGGTTCATAGATGGGGTCTCGTGGGTCAGTTCAGTGCTAGATTTTAGACATGACTAGCACTTTACTCCTGATTTCATCAATCAATCATTCAATCTAGGTCTAATCATGCATTTCAACACAATATATGGTAGTTCTTCATCCTGAGGGTTCCGATTACACACAACTCGACTTTTTAACATACCAAAACTAGTAACCCTATGTCAAAACTTCCAATAAGACCTTTTACTCTGATTTGGTTGGTTTTAATTAACTACACACTGGCATACCATCATACCAAGGGTTTTTCTAACTTATAATTCAACATTCAAACACGAAACTAACAACCCAAGGTCCAGTTCGTCGATGTGATTTCAAATGAAACAATGAACTAATTCAAAGTTTGGGAGAAATTTGTATACCTTAGAACTAATCACCGATGATGAGTGTGTGTTGCACCGATATTCGTGACCCTTTTCTAGCCTTTCGAAACCGAACCTGGACTTTGGAATCGTTGGGGAGGAAAAGTAGAAGTGGGGATTGATTTGGTAGAGAAAATGAGATGTATGAGATTTGGGGAATTGATGTGGGTATTGATATGGGAGTTATGAGAGTGATATGGGGGATTTAGAAGGTTGAAAATTGGTTGGGTGGTAGGGGGATATGGACGTGGGAAGAGTTTAAAAATGAATGGTTTTATTTTATAAGAGGTCTGGGTCGAGTCAGGTAAACCCTAGTTTTGGACCCACGAGACCCCGTCTACGGTCCGTAGGTCTTGTCCGTTGGTGACTCTGATACATAGAAAAATTTAGAGCACTTACTTAGGATCTACAAACGCCATTAACAGTCCGTGGATTGACCAACAGACCATCGATGGGGTCCGTAAACCACTACACAACCTTATTCTAGATATTTTACTTTTCGTCCCTGCACACGTAGCAACCATTAGGACTTTGTTTTTACATTTTCTCGACACTTTTTAGACACAGACCCTATTCTATATCTAGACAACACTAATACAAAAATAAAACACCTATCTTAAGAACTTCAAAAATCAATATAAACAAAGAAAACTCCTATATTGAAAAGGAAAACGTATAGTTGGCTAAATTGTACATCTTGGATTGCCTCCCAAGCAGCTCTTGATTTAACGTCGCGGCACGACGCAGACACCTTGATTACTCAGACTTCATCAAGATAGTAGGCCTCAATCACTTCTTGTACACTCTCTGATTTCCCCATGTAGACTTTTATCCTCTGTCCATTAACTTTCAACCTTGTTCCGTCCTTGTTCTTGAGCTCGACCGCTCCATGTGGAAATACTTGTGTGACCCTGAATGGCCCGATCCATTTGGAGTTGAGCTTACTCGGAAACAAGCGCAACGCTGAGTTGAATAGAAGCACCAGATCACCCACAACAAATTCACGCTTTTCAATCCTTTGATCATGATATTTTTTCATCTTCTCCTTGTACAAGGCTGAACTTTGATATGCTTTTAGGCGAAACTCGTCAAGCTCATTCATGTCATACACTATTTGACTAGATGTAGCGCCCCAATCCAAATTCAACGTCTTTAGTGCCCACATGGCCTTATGCTCTAACTCTACCGACAAATGGCATGACTTCCCATATACAAGTTGGTATGGGGACATACCAATAGGAGTCTTGAATGCAGTGCGATAGGCCCATAGAGCATCATCAAGCCTTCTTGACCAGTCTGTTCTGTTGGCGTTCACAGTCTTTGCAAGGATTTGCCTTATCTCTTTGTTTGACACTTCAACTTGCCCACTAGATTGCACATGGTAAGGAGTAGCTACATTGTGACGGACTTGATATTTTTCGAGCAATGCCTTGAACAACTTATTACAAAAGTGGGAATCTCCATCGCTGATAATCGCCCTAGGTGTACCAAATCTGGAAAAGATACTCTTTTTCAGGAATGTGGTGACACTCTTACCCTCATTGTTTGAAAGCGTGTTTGCTTCCACCCATTTTCATACATAATCAACCGCAACAAGAATATATTTCATCCCATGCGAACTCACAAATGGACCCATGAAGTCAAGGCCCCAAACATCAAACAACTCAATCACCAATATTGGATTCATTGGTAACGCTTGCCTCTTTGAAATTCCTCTTTCTCTTTGGCAACGATCACAAGACTTGGCAAAATCATGAGCATCTTAGTGGATGGTAGGCCAGTAATACCCACACTGCAAGATTTTATGGGCAGTCCAAATACCACTATGATGCCCACCAATAGGTGATGAATGACACGCCTCTTATATACTCATCATCTCAACCTCAGGCACACAACGATGAATAATCCCATCAGCACAAATACGGAACAAGTAAGGCTCATCCCAAAAGAACTTTTTCACATCATGCATAAACTTTTTCCTTTGGTGAAATGACAAATCTGATCGAACCAGATCATTTGCCAAGTAGTTAGTGAAATCTGTGAACAAAGGAATAAGATCATAAGAAGCAGCCAATACCTGTTCGTCTGGGAATGCATCATTAATTTCAGCCCCATCTCCTAGCTTGAGCATAGCTTCCTCCTCTAATCTGGACAAATGATCGGCAACTTGATTTTTTGTCCCCTTTTTGTCTTTCAGCTCAAAATCAAACTCTTGCAGCAACAATACCCATCTGATCAATCTCGGTTTTGCATCCTTTTTAGCCATCATATACCTCAATGCAGAATGGTCAGTATGCACTATGACCTTAGTACCAGCAAGTAGGATCGAAATTTCTCGAATGCGAAAAACACAGTAAGGAGTTCATGTTTAGTCACCGTATAGTTCTTTTGAGCCAAATTCAATGCTTTGCTGGCATAGTAAATCAAATGAAGAATCTTCCCTCGCCTCTGTCCCAATACCATACCAAGCGCCACTCCACTTGCATAACACATCACTTCAAACGGTTACCCCCAATCCAGTGAAATAATGGTAGGTGCAGAAACTAGCCTTGCTTTCAACTCTCCAAATGCTCTCAGACAGGCATTATACAAACTTACACTCCTTTTTGAGCAGTTTGAATGGGTGTGCAATTTTGGAGAATTCCTTTATAAACCTCCAATAAAAGAGTGCATGCCCAAGAAAACTTCTAACACCGTTAACAAAGATAGATGGTTGAAGCTTTTCTATTACCTCAACTTTGGCTCTATCAACCCCAACACCCTTCTCAGAAATCCGATGACCTAGAACTATCCCCTCTTTCACCATGAAGTGGCACTTTTCCCAATTTAGCACAAGATTGCACTCTTCACACCGTTTCAGTACCTCGACGAAATGCATCAAACAACCATAAAATGAGACACCTACCATAGGGAAATCATGAATAAATACCTCAATAGTGTCCTCCACCATATTTGAAAATATCGACATTATGCAACGCTGGAAAATCGCTAAAGCATTACACAACCCAAATGGGATCCTTTTGAAGGTGAAAGTCCCATATGGACAGCTGAAGGTGGTCTTCTCTTGGTCTTCCGAAGCAATGGAGATCTGATTACAGCCCGACTACACATCAAGAAAGAAATACCAACCCTTACCAGTTAGGCGATCCAGCATCTGATCCATGAACGTCATAGGGAAGTGATCTTTTTCTGTCCAAGCATTCAATTTGTGGTAGTCAATATTTACTTTCTGAAATGACCCAAAAAGTTCTTAAAAATGTGCTTCGGAAGTTACCGGAAACTTGTTTAGCTATATATAACAAAATCCGTTTCGTTTTTCGAAAATCCGACTTCATATTCTTGTTTAGGGGGTCAAATTGAGTGGGAAATGGGTCTAACCCAAATTTTAGAGCAACCGTATCAAAATCCGAAATTTCCAAGTGAAGCCTTTTCGAGGGTCTACTTTGGAGTGTCATATCTCCTAGCACA